>PVIA01007226.1:46777-86392 GCA_004024845.1 Tonatia bakeri
GAAATACAGGAAAATATGAAACATAATAATATCTCTATAGTAGGGATAGAGGAAGAAGAAGAAGAAGAAGAAGAAGAAGAAGAAGAAGAAGAAGAAGAAGAAGAAGGGATAGAAAACCTATTTGAAAGAGTAGTGATAGAAAACTTCCCTAATTTGACGAGAGAAAAAGTCACACAAATCCAGGAAACACAGAGAGTCCCAATCAAGAGGAACCCAAAGAGGCCCACATCAAGACACATCATAATTAAAATGGCAGTATTCCAAGACAAACAGAATCTTAGAGTCAGCAAGGGAGAAACAGAAAGTAACATACAAGGGAACCCTGATAAGGTTAGCAGCTGACTTTTCAATGGAATTGCTCCAAACCAGAAGAGAATGGCAACAAAAAATGCAAGTAATGAGATCCAGAGGCCTGCAACCAAGGTTACTTTATCCAACAAGGCTCTCAGTCAAGATAGAAGGCCAAATAAGGAGCTTCCCAGACAAAAGAAGTCTAAAGGAATACATTTCCACCAAACCAGGAAAAGAAGGAAGAAAGAGAGAGAGAGAGAGAGAGAGAGAGAGAGAGAGAGAGAGAGAGAAACACTTGTAAAAAATGGCAATGAATAAGTACCTATCAATAATAACCTTAAATGTGAATGGATTAAATGCTCCAATCAAAACACATAGAATAGCTGAATGGATAAGAACGTATGCCCCACAAATATGCTACCTACAAGAGACCCACCTCGGGACCAAAGCCCTACACAAACTGAAAGTAAAGGGCTGGAAACAAATTTTCCAAGAGAATGGACAGGAAAAAAGCCAGGGTAGCAATACTCATATAAGACAAACTAGACTTCAGAAAAGGGGCCATAAAGAGAGACCCAGAAGATCACTTCATAATATTCAAGGGAAGAATCCACCAAGAATACATAAACATTGTGAATATATATGCACCCAACATAGAAGCACCCAAATACATAAAGAAAATCTTAGAAGACTTCAAGAAAGATATTGACAGCAACACAATTAGAGTAGGGGATTTTAACACCCTACTGTCAAAAATGGACAGATCTTCCAAACAAAATATCAGCAAAGACATTGTGGCATTGAACAATGCCCTAGATGAAATGGACTTAACTGGTATATATAGAACCTTTTATGCCAAAGAAGCTAAATACACATTCTTTTTAAATGCACATGGAACATCTTCAAAGATAGACCACAGGATAGGACACAAAACAAGACTCAACAAATATAAAGAAATTGAAACCATATCAAGCATTTTCTCTGACCACAAGGGACTGAAAGTAGAAACCAACCTGAAGGGAAAAAATTCAAAACACTCAAAATCATGGAGATTGAATAGCATGCTATTAAACAATGAATGGGTCAAGAATGAAATTGGGAAAGAAATCAAAAGTTTCTAGAAACAAATGCAAATGAACAACAACCCAAAACTTATGGGGCATAGTGAAGGCAGTCCTGAGAAGGAAGTTCATAGTGATACATGCCTACCTAAAAAAGATAGAAACATTTCAAACAATTAACCTAACCCTATGCCTACAAGAACTTGAGGAACAACAACAAAGACAACCCAGAACAAGTAGAAGGAAGGAAATAACCAAGATCAGAGCAGAATTAAATGATATGTAGACTAAAAGCACAATTCTAAAGATCAATTAATCCAGAATCTGGTACTTTATTTATTTATTTTTAAAAGATTTTATTTATTTATTTTTAGAGAGGGAAGGGAGAGGGAGAGAGAGAGAAACATCAATGTGCGGTTGCTGGGGGACATGGCCTGCAACCTAGGCATGTGCCCTGACTGGGAATCGAACCTGCAATGCCTGGTTTGCAGCCCGTGCTCAATCCACTGAGCTACACCAGCCAGGGCTCAGAATCTGGTACTTTAAAAAGATAAACAAAATCAGCAAGCCTTTAAGTAGGCTCATCAAGAAAAAAAGACACAGGACCCAAATAAACACAACCAGAAATGAAAGAGGAGTAATTACAACTGCTACCACAGAAATACAAAGAACTGTAAGAAATTACTATCAAGAACTCTATGTCAAGAAATGTGAAAGCCTAGGTGAAATGGACAAATTTCTAGAAAAACATAATCTTCCAAAACTCAATGAAGAAGAAGCAGAAAGCCTGAAGAGACCGATAACGTCTGATGAAACTGAAGCAGGAATAAAAAAAACTCCCAACACACAAAATCCCTGGACTGCATGGTTTCACAGCAGAATTCTACAAAACATTTAAGGAAGAGCTAACCCCTATCCTTCCCAGACTATTCCAAAAAATCCAAAATGATGGAAGACTCCCAAATTCTTTTTATGAGGTGAGCCTCATCCCAATTCCAAAACCAGATAAAGGCACAACAAAGAAAGAAAACTACAGGCCAATGTCACTGATGAACATAGACGCTAAAATCCTCAGCAAAATATTTGCAAATTGCATTCAGGAATATGTTAAAAAGATCATACACCATGACTAAGTGGGATTCATTCCAGGGATGCAAGGATGGTACAATATTTGCAAATCAATAAATGTAATACATCACATAAAAAAAGGAAAGACAAAAACCACATGATCATAGCAATAGATGAACAAAAACCATTTGATGAGGTACAGCAACATTTATGATAAAGACACTCAGCAAAGTGGAAATAGAGGGAGCATTCCTCAACATAATAAAGGCCATATATGAGAGACCTACAGCCAACATCATACTCAATGGACAAAAAATAAAGCTTTCCCACTCAGATCAGGAGCAAGACAAGGTTGTCCACTTCCACCCCTTCTATTCAGCATGGTATTGGAAGTTCTAGCCACAGTGATCAGACAAGAAAAATAAATAAGACATTCAAATTGGAAAAGAGGAATAAAACTGTCATTGTTTGCAGATGACATGATAGTGTATATAGAAAATCCTGTAGACTACACCAAAAAAACTACTCCACCTAATAAGCGACTTTGGCAAAACAGTGGGATACAAGGTCAATATTCAGAAATCGAAGGCAATTCTGTATACCAGCAGTGAAATATCAGAAACAGGAATCATAAAAAAAAAAATCCCATTTGCTATTGCAAGAAGAAATATAAAGTACCTAGGAATAAACCTAACTAAAGAGGTGAAAGACTTGTATTCAGAAAACTACGCAACACTGAAGAAGGAATTAAAGAAGACACAAATAAATGGACGTATATGCTGTGCTTATGGATTGTAAGAATTAACATCATCAAAATGTCCATACTACCCAAGGAAATTTAACATTCAATTTAATCCTTATTAAAATACCAATGACTTCTTTTATAGATACAGAACAAACATTTCAAAAATTTTTGTGGAACCATAAATGACTCTGAATAGCCTCGGCAATTTTTAGAAAAAAGAACAAAGTAGAAGGGATCACAATACCTGCTTCAAAACCACATTATAAGGCCACTGTAATCAGAATAGTGTGTTACTGGTATAAGAACAGACATATATTTTGTGACCACACACAACTAATTCTGTGAGCATCCTGATTACCAGTGTTTTGAACTGTGCATCTGATAGGATGGCTATCTCTTCATTTCTTAGTTGTATTTTTTCTGGAGCTTTGATATGTTCTTTCAATTCCAGAAGGAGAAGAGGACCATTTTTTTGTGTGTGTCTCAGAATACCTGCTGCATAGCAAGTGGCAGAGACTTAGGTATTCACCAGGACAGGGCAACCATGTCAGTGTGCTGTGGTGCTGTATGTGGGGAAGGAGTCTGACAGGGAACAAGGTGGCATGCTCAGCTCTCTACCACCTTCCAGTCCCCTCTGCTACTATGCAAAATCAAATTATGCCCTTTCGGTGATGATTCCCAGGTGGGTGGTTTTGTGTACATTCTAGGACCCCATGGGTCTAACAAACTCTCCTGTGAGTCTGAGAGTCTCCCTCACCACCTCACATCCCACAGGTCTATTCAGTCAAAGGTTTGGGGGTCTATATTTCTCCCTGCTGGAACCATGGTTTGGGTGGTCCTTCTTGCTCCCCGGTTGTTCCTCCTGTTCTATCTGCACGCAAATGTGGGACCATCTGCTCTGCCAGCTGCTGCCTCATCCCATCTGATAGCAGCCACCTTGCTCACCCTGGTCTTCCAGCTGTTGCCTTGTTGCCAGTCCTCTCCATGGGGCTGCCTGTCTCTGCCCTTCATACCGGTCTGGATGAATGTTCTTTCTTTAACTCCTTGGGTGTCAGATTTCCATACAGATCAATTTTCTGTCAGTTCTGGTTGTTTTTTCTTTTAATTTGTTGCTATCCTTCTTTTGGTTGTGTGAAGAGGTGTAGTGTATCCACCTATGCCTTGCAAATCAGAGGAAAATGTAAAGTCTATGAAAAGTGAAATAAAGTGAATCAACAGTGAAGGAAAGGAAACTGGGACTCAAATCAATGGTTTGGAGCAGATGGAAGAAATAAACATTCAACCAGAACAGAATGAAGAAACAAAAATTCAAAACAATGAGGAGATGCTTAGGATCCTCCAGGACAACTTTAAACATTCCAACATCTGAATCATAGGTGTGCCAGAAGGAGAAGAAGAAGAGCAAGACACCAAAACTTCTTTGAAAACATAATGAAAGAGAACTTCCCCAATCTGGCAAAGGAAATAGACTTTCAGAAAGTCCAGGAAGCTCAGAGAGTTCTAAAGAAGTTGGACCCAAGGAAGCACACACCAAGGCACATCGTAATTACATTAGTCAAGATTAAAGATGAGAGAATCTTAAAAGCAGCAAGAGAAAAGGAGACAGCTACCTACATGGGAGTTCCCATAAGATTATCAGCTGATTTCTCAAAAGAAATCTTGCAAGCAAGAAGGGGCTGGAAAAAAGTATTCAAAGCCATGAAAGGCAAGGATCTACATTCAAGACTACTCTATCAAGCAAAGCTATCGTTTAGAATGGAAGGGCAGATCAAGTGCTTCCCAGATAAGGTCATGTTAAAGGAGTTCATCATCACCAAACCCTTATTATATGAAAAGTTAAAGGGACTTATCTAAGAAAAAGAAGAAGATCAAAGATATGAACAGGAAAATGACAACAAACTTACAACTATCAACAACTGAACCTAAAACAAAAACAAAAACAAACTAAGCAAACAAGTAAAACAGGAACAGAATCACATAAATGGAGATCACATGGAGGGTTATCAACAGGGAGGAGAGAGAATGGGGGCAAAGATACAGGGAATAAGAAGCATGAATTATAGGTACAATATAGGCAGGGGGGTAAGAATAGTATAGGGAGTGGAAAAGCCAAAGAGTTTATATGCACGACCCATGAGCATGAACTAATGGGGAGGGGATGGAGGGGAATGAAGAGTAGAGGAAAAATGTGACAACTGTAATAGTATAATCAGTGAAATATACATTTTAAAAAGGAAAGAAAAAGAACTGCAGTTATACATTAGCATGTGGTTCAGTTGGTTTTGAAGTTAAGAATATCATGGTAGAAAAAACAAGTTGTACATTGATAATTGATCAAGTTTGCTTTAATAGTTTTCTAGGCTTGTGTGTTAAAGTTAGTTGTAGAGTAGTGAGAAGCATAGAAATGAATGTCTTTTGAAGTAAGATAGGTTTAGCTTGAAATCATTAAGTATGGTGTTGTAAACCTAGGTAAACTGTTTTTGAAGGCAAATAAGTAAGTTATGAAAATTTCTGTACCGAGCTAAGAAGAAACAACCTGTGATACAACTTTCTAACTGAAAATGGCATGATAAAACTATTGATATTGATATATGAAAATGGCATTGATATTTTTGTAAAAGAAGCCTTCAGTTCACTGTATTCAGCAATGTATTGTTTCACATAGAGAAACACATTGGATAATTTCACTTAGCAGAAGTGAAATAAACCAGGCGGTGAGGGACAATTACCATATGATTTCACCTTTAAGTAGAACCTAATCAGAAAAACAAGCAAGCAAGCAAAATATAATGAGACATTGAAATTGAGAATAATCTGACAGTAACCAGAGGGGAGGTGAGAAGGGATAATGGGGAGCAAGGGGGGAAGGGTTTACAGGAACAACTATAAAGGACACATGGACAAAACCAAGGAGTGGTGGAAGCAGGGGAGGGAGGTGAGGATGGCTGGGGGGTTGGTGGGAGTAGTACAGGTTAAATGCAGACAACTGTACTTAAACAACAATAAAGTAATTTAAAAATTAAATTATTTTTTTTAAAAAGAGAGAAACCCATTGGAAATGAAGAAACACCAGTTCACTCTATGACATTACTTGAAATAAGGAAGTTGCTTAAGTTTATGAGGAAAATACATTTAAAAGAGTCTACTAAATACTGTCACCCTGCTTTCATTCCCTGAAAACTATAATAAGTGTATGAACAAGCTTAAGGTTAACTCATGCCAAGGGAGATTTGGGAATGAACACTTATCAGCAGAGACAATGATTCCTAAATACAGACTCTCCTCATTATGTAATGAATAACTTTGCATTTAAAGATGATAAAACATGTTCTGATAGATATTTGATAGGGTCTAAAGTAAAATATAATAAAACAAAAAAAGTCATTCATCTGTCTAAAAAAGAAAAGAAGTTATGCGAACACTATTTTGATGTGGTAGAAACACTGTCTTTTCTGGGTTAAATCCAGTGATGAACATGGTGACCACCACACCCAGGTTACAGAGTCATCTCTCAGTGTAGCTGACCACAGCCTGGGTGGTTCTGACCACCACACTTCATTTTTATCTAGTCCTGGGATTAGCAGCATAGTAAAAAATCTTTGCAAAAACCATTGTCTGAGTCTGAACTATCAGCCTGAATAAAAACCCAGGCAAGGAAAGAAGTCTAGGTAAATCATCCAAAGCCATGGGCCTTCCATCCAGGCACAAAGTGTTTGGAAAGGTCCTGGGAGACCCTTGCTTAGGGTCCCAGCAATGATTTTTCTTGTGAATACTCTGGTGGCCAGATCCTATTGGAAGTTCATGGATAGAGTCATGACGGGGCTGCCCAGGGCTCTGGAGCCACAGCCTCTTTCCTCCTTGGACTTGTCTCATCTCCCCTGCATGCTACCCCACCTGTTTCATCCTGTGGGCACTTATCCCATGGGTGTAGAAAGCTCCTCACATGTTCTGTGGGCTTGAATCTAGTGAGTCCTTATTTTCAGGAAACCCCTGGATCAGGCTGTGCCCACTGAACCATGCAGTCAGGCCAGCCTGGGCTCATGGTTCTAAGTTCCCCTCATCCAGCTAAAAAGGGCCCTCTCACCCTTACATTCCTCATCTGTAAATTACAAGATTGTGAAAGGATTGTATGTAAAGTGTTGGACACAGAGCAGACACTCAGTAAATGCCCAAAGAAAGAGAAATGTGGGAGGCATTAAAGGCCCTGTTCTGCGGGAAGTGGGCCTTGAGCCCCACTTGTCATCTATGCCCTGTAAACCTGGGCCATTTACATCTGTACCTGGGGTGCTACAACAGCTCTGGGAGCCACTGGAACTCTGATATTTTGTGATTCAAGGGTGTGTTGTGACCGTTCAAGGCTGGGCAAGTCCATGGTATTCATGTAGAGAGAATAACAGTCCTAGAGTTGTTGGGGTATCTGGCATGCCTATATTCACGTGTGGGTGAGCCACACATGCTGCAAGCTGCATGTCTCCTTGCATGTCTCATGTTGTGGCCCTTGCTCCCCAGCATGACACCCATTGTGGCACCTGTCTCCTTGCATGTGTCTCCCATCATTGCCTGCAGCAAGGAGTACCTGTTTAGGTGCTAGAAGGAAATAAATTCCGAAAACTGGCAGAACATTACATAGAATAAAAATTCAATACATGTGAGCCCACTTCCTGTTATGGAAACAGTTTATCAGACCCAGTCTCAAGTTTATGGAACACTGCTTATCAGGACCCTCCAAGGCTATGTGAACACTGTTCCTCTTAGTTACCCAGACACCTGGGTGAGGAAGCCAGATTGCCTTCACTTACCTTACAAGGGGTTATTGTCCCCAGACCATATCACATGGCCTCCAGCCTAGGTTTCTAAGCTCTGATAAGCACCATAAAAAGACTGAGGGAGGTGGTCTTGGCTCCTTCACCCCTTTCTCAGGACCTGGCTAAGACCCTGGCCCCTGGCAGGCTTGGTGAATGTTCACTGATGGGTGAATGTTCACTGATAAGTGAATGACGTTGGTCTCATGGATTGTAGACATGTTCCCCAGTACCTGAAAACTTACTAGGAATTGGCTGGAAAGGGCTTCTATAGAAGTTTATTTGGGCAAGGTACTGTGCTGTGAGCCAATTGTCCACAGCCTCAAAGGGAAGAGGGGGCTCTCCACAGGCTAAACTATGAGATGGAGAACATAGAACTGTGGGAGGATAAGGAGGGGCTCCTAACACAGGCTTGTGGAGAGGTGACAGCTGAGCTTGAATCACAAATATTTTAGAAAGATTTGCCAGTCAATGGTAAAGTAGGAAGAATAGAGATGAGAAAGAGCCATTTGACAGGAATACAGTAGTACCTGAACATGGAGCTGCTGAGTTTGGGTACATCTGTGTGTACAACTGTGTACATGGATGTGGGTGACTCTCCATAGGTATGTGTGTGCACATGTGTGTGTCTTGGGTGGGAACAGGAGGAATTGGCAAGAGTGCAGCCTCCAGTACTAGGCAGGAACCAGAACTGGTGGACAGGGATCATGTCTGTCTTGTTTTTGGACATGTGCCCAGCATGCTCACCAATGTCTGCTCAATAACTGTATTTTCCAAACTTAAAGTAGCCTTAGAAGACCCTTTCTATTGGCTGTGGTTGTGTGTGTAGAGTCAGAGCCAGTCTCTCAGCAGCCACTCTGCCCCAGCTCATGGCCCACAGCCACAGCTCACCCATAGCTCTCCCAGGAGCACAGGGCCAGCTGGGGAGAAGAGCCAGGGTTTTCATTAAAGGATTACTTTCCTGCCAGGCTCCAGTTGTTCCCTGGATAGAGGGCAGTGGGGGTCCAGAATTGTCTTTTCAGGCAGCACTTTTTTAATTTAAAGTAGACAGAAACCCACTCAAATTGTCCTTACAACAGCAAGGAATGCATTAGATCCTAAAACTGGAAGTTTGGAGCCAGGGGGGCTTAGGCATGGACAACTTCAGAGGCTCAGAAAATGTCACCAGGGGGCTCTCAGAGAATGTCACACTTGGTGTCTTCACCTTACTCTGTGTGCTTTTCTCTGGCAAGTGTCACAGGTAGGCCCACAGCCCCACTCTAATAGGTTCTTAGTACCTGTGACTTTTCCACCCAATCATCC
Source organism: Tonatia bakeri (assembly GCA_004024845.1). NCBI lineage: Eukaryota > Metazoa > Chordata > Mammalia > Chiroptera > Phyllostomidae > Tonatia > Tonatia bakeri. The sequence continues at coordinate 56,047 of PVIA01007226.1, forward strand.
ATAGAGATCCTTTCCGAATATTCTTATTGGCCACATATCAGCAGCACTGTCCCAGGGGTGGTCACTCTGATTTGGCTTGGGTCACATGGGTGTTGTGAAGGCAGAGATGGCAGTGGAGAAGGAGCAGTGCTCAGAGTACAGGAGAGGAAATGTTGTCAGCAAAACAAAATGGCAGATGCGCCCCAAATTCTAAGACTGAAAACTCATAACCACAGTCCTGTCCTTAGAGAAAAGGGAACAAGTAACTTGGGGACATACCCATAATGTCAAGACCTGAGAGACATTTAAAGACCAACACAGAAGCTTGATTAGTAGAGGTGTCCTTATCTAGCAATTCACTCAGAGAGAAGAGGAACCTATGAACTGAAGATAGAAGAGGAGAAACTGTATTGAGAAACAGAAAACCCAGATTGTCTAAAAACATCTAGAAGTAACTCTGATTAAAAAACACTCACTAGCCCTGGCTGGTGTAGCTCAGTGGATTGAGCGCGGGCTGCGAACCAGGCATTGCAGGTTCGATTCCCAGTCAGGGCACATGCCTGGGTTGCATGCCATGGTCCCCAGCAACCGTACATTGATGTTTCTCTCTCTCTCTCGCTCCCTCTCCCTTCCCTCTCTAAAAATAAATAAATAAAATCTTTAAAAAAAAAACACTCCCTGAAACTCAGAAATCTCCAGAATCCAGTAGTACATAGGCCACAGTTAAAATTCTCCACTCTGAACTGCAAATTCCAGCACTTCATGTTAACAACCAAGCTTGCACTTTGCAAATCATGTCCTCCAACATTTTTTTTTCCCCACAGTGACACAGGAAGTTGTCCTCCTTATGGTGTCTTGTGTCTTTTTCCATCTTTTTAAAATAATGCATTTTCGCTTAGCTTGTACTCTCCTTGGGGATTAATTAGTGACTGCAGGAGTCACAGGAGGTTTAGGTGACCCACACCTCTTGACAGATGACAGCTGAGAAAAAATGGGAATGGTAGCAGAGACAATCATTTTGGTAACTATAATTTTCTAGATGTGAGTTTATGAAATACCTCTTGAGTTTCATGTGAAACTCCTACATGAATTCATAGAACCTCTGAGCCCTGGGACTGGGCAGCAGCCATTTAATCTTCTTCTGAACTCTGGTAAGAAATGGCATTTCCTATTACATGAAAGGCCAAAAGAGAGAGAGAGAGAGAGAGAGAGAGAGAGAGAGAGAGAGAGGAGAGAAAGAAAATAAAAGAATGTTGATTTATATGCAAGACTTCTGCTCCATAAATATGATTTAGAATTAATTGAATATCCTGTAGCTCTTTGTACTGTGTATGCTAATGATGACCAAAAATGGAGTCTCATCTATATTTCTTTATTAACTTGTCTTAAAGTTACATATTGTGAATAACAACCGCCTGTACTGTTGTACTAGGCAACTTTATAATGTGCAATTCAAGCTCTTTATTCTAATCAATTTGTTTATATAATTTATTTTTCTATTAAAGAGGAAAAAAGACCTAAATTAAGAACTAACAGCCCCTATTTCTGGCAAGTGCCAGGGACTTGGAATAAATAAATATGAAATGAGGTGATCACCACCTCATGTAGGAGCTTGATGAATGGTCATGCTAGTTCTATTTCATGGGCTATATTGAATTAATTTAATTATGGAATATCACTGTTCTGCCTGGTAATTAACAATGTAGAGATTTCTCTGAGTGCTAACTTCTGTGATGGGCATGGCTGTGCAGGAACCTGCCTTGCTGCCTTGCAGAGGTGGACATGGACCTGAGGTGGTGGCTCTCTGATAGAAGTTCCCCCAAGATGACAGTTTGCAGGTTCTTATTTTTTCTTCTTACTCTTCCAAACTTTTTCTTCCTCAAGAGATAGAGGCAGTAGTCAGGCAGGGGCAGGGGCCGATGTACTATCATTTCTTGCCATATTACAACTAATTGTGATTTTGTTACACAATCTAATTATTAGTTTTCAGCAAAGAAAAAACTCTTGGGTCAGGCCAAGAGACATCTCAGCACTTGGCTTCCTAATCAGATGGCACCTACCTTGAACCACAGCTGCTCTCCCTTACAGGACAGTGCCTTGCAAAGAACAGGAAAGAAAAGACTTTATTAGCTTTGGTCACACTCCTACACCCACAAGTCCCAAATTCTTCCACCTGAGGAGTACAGCAAGTCTCTGGCTAGTAAACTTTCTTCCATTACTGAAGAAAAGGGGTCCATTTGCCTGCTTGCATCAAAACCAAATCAAATAAAAATAGGAGTTTGCAGCCAAGAAAGTAAGGGTTTACCAACCAAGGAAATGACACTAAGACCAGAGTCACAGGTAAGCCAATGTTCAAAGACCTGGCTGTCCAATGGCTCTTGAAGATGGCTTATAAAGGGGACAAATTATTAATTATAAAAGTGGTGGTTAAAGGAATTGGGGTCATAGCTCTGCTGATTTGTTTGGACCAGAGTATGGATTAGTTGATCATTGTATCAGGTCCTGATGTCAGCCATGACGTTGTTCTGTCTGATCTTGTGAAGGTGTAGTCTGTAGAGTAGTCCCATTTTAAGTCAAGGTGTTATCATTAGCTTGACTAAAACTCTATTTCAGTGGTCAGAATTTTATGTTGACCTAAGACTTTGTTTGATGCTGACCAGACTCTGATGTCCTAAGGGCTTAATAGCCTTATAATTGTTGAACAGGTCATTCTCATTCCTCCACCTATGATACCTTATCCTTTGATCTTCTTAGGGTAGTATAGCATAGTGGTGAAGAGCTTGGGGTCACAATCTCTCTGTGTCTCAGTTTCTTGCATCTGTAGAAAGGGGGTAGTACCAATAAAAGTATATATGAATGTTCTTGCAATACTGTCTGGCATCTTGTAAGCACTCATTAAGAGCTGTTTGTTATGATTATTGACTGCTCCCTAACTAGATTCCATACTTGACCAAGCAAGTATCTACTGGACATACTTGGATTCTGATCCTAACCCTTCAACACTGAGTTCATCATCTTCCCCACACATGTCCTACTCCAGCATTCTCTCTCTGTCAATGGATCCATTGAACAGAAGGCTACCAAAACCACAAGCCTGGATCTGGCCATTGGCCCCTCCTTCTCCTCTAGCTCCAAGGGATGATCAATAGCCAATATCTCTTCTAGAATTCCTTAATACCTGTTACCTATGTATACTTTTCTTCATCTTCACTGCCAGGACCCGTGAGCACAATGCCATTGTGTCCTGATCTGCTACTTAATTTTGAATCTAATTCCTGGAAAGGACTTTCTAGAAAGACACATGTGTGTGTCAGTATACTGCCTGAACTCTTCAGCAGCACAGCACATACTGTCCCTGAGAGAAAATAACATTCTCTGAATGCTATGCCAGGTTCACTGTGACCTGTCTCTCACTGTTCTTCCAGCCTCTCAATTTGTCCCTCAGTCTGCTTTGGGTGTAGCCTCTGAAATATTTGCAGTCACTTGGATATTTTTGTTGTTGGGAATGTGACTCACACCCAGGGTGAAAGTATAGCAGACTGCCAAGAACCACCACACAAAGCAGATTTAGACATGTCACTTGCATTAGCCCCTTTTAAGGAGATTTCCTGGAAGTCTCTAACACTATTCTGTTCACATGCAGAACTCTGAGACAGGCTCTTTTTTTTGCTCCAAGGGAAGTGAGGAGGGTGACCATGTGCAGGTGAAAGTCACTCTTCACTCAGGTTGAAGGAGAGTGTGTGGCACAACCATGTGGCTCCTGTCCAGCTTGATCATACAAGTGGACAGGTCTGGTCTAGGAGTCCCATTAAGGTGACCGGTCCCCTGTGTACCAAGCAGCAGGACTGGGGACCTCTTACTGCAGTTCTATACTGATATCCCTTGACCCACTTCCTGTATCCACTGAGGACGAAATCCTTTTCTTCAGCTGTTCTCTGGGTCCCCTGAGCAGAAAGCTTCCTGCTCGTCCTGCTTTGACTGGGCTTCCTAGTGAAAGACCTCAAATGGCCTGCTGTGAATGCCTTTGGTGTTTAGATGTTTGTGTTGGATCGGGTCAGGTCTTGTCCCTGTGTCCCCTAGGGGAATACATACCATGCCCTCTAAAGGGTTCTCATGGAGCCCCTTTCACTTGGCTTAAGATGAAGGTAGAAAAAATGTATAGCACTTCAGATAGTTTTTCTCTAGAGAAATAGTCTCCTAAATCTCTTATTTCTTTCACTCTATCCTCTAAGGCTTCCCTTATGTACCTACCCTGAAGTGGGTAATTTATTGTTTATTTTTAGTTCCTTCCTCCTGAACAAGGAAGGCAAAGGATGGAGCTATAAGCCTGCCAGATGGATCTGTGATTTCTGGGAGCCAGACTGGGATCCTAAGGCACAGTGCTCTGTTGCCTTCCTTAGCTAGCAGCCAGTGGTCTGCACAGAAGAGAGAGGGATTGAGGTTAGGTTCTGGACTTGAGGAAGGTGCCCTTATTGGTGGAGAGATACAGCTGTGGGCTTATCCAGGGTTATTCTCTGTTGCCTACACCAAGGATTTTGGTGTACCCAGTGGAAATAGAAGGCAAGCAACAAATGTAATAAAACATCTCCATCACTATTTTATAAAAAGCAAAAAGAACATGTGAAATCACTGTAATAATATATTTTGTTAAAGTCATATATCAAAAATATTACTTTAGCTTATGGTAAATATAAAAGATACTAATGAGATGATGTATCTAGACAGATAGATAAGTTGCATTTATAAATATCAATAGCTATATATATATTTTTTTCTTATTTTTTCATCACCATTTATCCCCTGATACTCTCTTCCAACTCCACCCACCCCCTCCCATGCATAATCACCACATTGTGGTCTGTGTTTATGAGTTTTTTTCTCTTTTTCCTTTTTTTTTTTTGCTCAATCACTCTCCCTGCCTTGCCCCAGAGCTGTCAGCATGTTTTCTATCTATGAGTCTGTTTTTATTTTGCTTGTTAGTTTAGTGTGTTCATAAGATTCTATATATATGTGAGATTATATGATACCTATCTTTCTCTGAGTGGCTTATTTTACTTAGCATAATGTTCTACAGGTCCATCCATGTGGTCACAAAGGGTAAAATTTTCTTCTTTTTTGTGGCTGAGTACTATTCCATTGTGCAAATATACCATAGTTGTTTTATTCACTCATGTACAGATGGACACTTGGGTTGCTTCCAAATATTGGCTTTTGTTGTAAATAACATTGCAATAAACACAGGGATGCACATATTCTTTCAAATTAGTGTATTAGTGTATTTCTTTAGATATATTCCCAGAAGTGGAATCTCTGGGTCATAAGTCAGTTCCATTTTTAATTTTTGAGGAAAATCCATATTGTTTTCCATAGTGTCTGCACCAATCTGCACTCTCACCAAAAGTGCACAAGCATTCCCTGTTCTCCACATCCTCACCTGAAGTTGTTGTTTGTAGATTTATTGATGATAGCTTTTCTGACAGGTGTGAGGTGATATCTCATTGTAGCCTTAATTTGCATTTCTCTGAAAATTAGTGACATTGGGCCATTATTTTATATGTCTATTGGGCATCTCTATATCCTTTTTGGAGAAATGTCTATTCAGGTCCTTTGCCCATTTTTAAATTGGAATTGTGTGTGTGTGTGTGTGTGTGTGTATGTTGAGTTTTATAAAGTTCTTTTAAATTTGGATATTAACTTTTTATCAGATGTATTGGCAAATGTGTTCTCTCATGCAGTGGGTTGTCTTTTTACTTTTTAAATGGCTTCCTTCACTATGCAAAAACTTTTTAGTTTGATGTATAGTTTTTGCTTATATTTTCTTTTGTTTCCCTTGCTTATATTTCCCTTTTGCTTATACTTTCTTTTGTTTCCCTTGCTTATATTTCCCTTTTGCTTATATTTTCTTTTGTTTCCCTTGCCTGAGGAGATATATCAGAAAAAAAAACATTGCTACAAGAAATGTCAGAGATTTTTCTGCCTATATTTTCCCCCAGGATTTTTATGGTTTGTAGTCTAACATTTAATACTTTAATCCATTTGAGTTTATTCATGTGTAGAGTGTAAGAAGGTGGTCTAGTTTCAGTTTTTTTTGCATGTATCTGTCCAATTTTCCTGATGTCATTTATTGAATAGACTATTTGTAACCCATTGTACATTTTTGATTTATTGTCAAATATTAATTGACTATTAGGGTGTGGGCTTATCACTGGGCTCTCTATTCTGTTCCGTTGATTTGTGGTTCTATGTAAATTTTTGGAATACTTGTTCTAGTTCTGTGAAATACACCATTGGTATCTTGATACAAAAGGCATTGAATCTGTAGATTGCTTTGGGTAGTCTGGACATTTTAATGATGTTAATTCTGTCTATTCATGGACAGGGTATATGCTTCCACTTATTTGTATCTTCTTCAATTTTTTCTTCAGTGTCTTATAACTTTTTGAGTACAGGTCTTTTATATTCTTGGTTAAACTCATTCCTAGGTATTTTATTCTTTTTGAAACAATCATGAATAGGATTGTTTCCCTAGTTTTCCTTTCTGATAGTTCATTATTGGCATTTAAAAATGTAACTGATTTATGGATATTAATTTTGTATACTGCTATTTTATTGAATTGATTCAGTTGTAGAAGTATTTGGTGCAATATTTAGGGTTCTCTGTGTATAGTATCATGTCATCTGCAAATAATGACAGTTTTACTTTTTCTTTTCCAATTTGAATGCCTTTTATTTGTCCTTGTGTAATGGCTGTGGCTAAGACTTCCAATACTTTGTTGAATAAGAGAGATGAAAACATCCCCGTCTTGTTCCTGAACTTAATTGGAATGCTTGTAGTTTTTGCCTGTGGAGTATGATGCTGGCAGTGGGTTTGTCATATATGGCTTTTATTATGTTTATGTATGTTCCTTCTATTGACACTTTGTTGAGAGTTTTTATTGTAAATGGGTGATGAATTTTACCAAATGCTTTTTCTGCATCTATTGATATGATCATGTGGTTTTTATCCTTAATTTTATTTATTTCATTTATTTCTACTCTGATTTTTATTATTCCCTTCCTTCTACTCACTTTAGACTTTGTTGGTTTTGTTTAAGATCTGTTACTTTTAAATTTAGAGTGTTTATTTGAGCCTTTTCTTTCTTTCTTTTTTTGAGATAGGTGTATAATGCTACACATTTTTCTCTTAGGACTGCTTTTCCTGTGTCCCACAGATTTTGGATTATTCTAATTTTCATTTGTTTCAAGTTATCTTTTGATTTCTTCCTTGATTTCATAGTTAACTCATTCACTGTTTAGGAACATGTTATTTAACTCCCATGTCTTTGGGTGTTTTTCTTCTTGTGATTGATTACTAGTTTCATAGTATTATGGTCAGAGAAGATGCCTGATATGGTTTTAATCTTCTTAAATTTTGAAACTTGCTTTGCTTGTAACATGCAGTCTATCTTAGAAAATGTTCAATGTGCACTTGAAAAGAATGTTTATATTCTGCTGCTTTGGGATGCAATGCTCTGAAGATATCAATTAAATACAATTGATCTATTATGTCATTTTAGGCCATCATTTCCTTGTTGATTTTGTGTCTGGAAGATCTATAAATTGATGTCAATAGGGCATTATAGTCTCCTACCTGACTAAATTACTGTCAGTTTCTGCCTTTATGTCCATCAAGAGTGAATTCACATATGTAGGTATTTCTATGTTGGGTGTATATATGTTTACAAATGTATCCTCTTTCGTACTGCTCCTTCATCATTATGTAGTATCCTTTGCCTCTTACTCTATCCTTGATTTTAAAGTCTGTTTTGTCAGTTGTAAGTACTCTTACCCAGCTTTCTTTTCATTTCCATTTGCATGAAATATCTTTTTCTATCCTTTCACTTTTAGTCTGTGTGTGTATTTTGTTCTGTGGTGGGTCGGTTTTGGAAATATATATGAAAGAATAATTCATATATATATGAATTAGCCTGTGGTATCCATCTCGGCTGCGGATGTTCGTCAAAACACGTGTAATACACAGAAACTAGCATGATTCTGTGGGGATATAGAGAACATGGCCACCCCCTCTAGTGGGGAGTGCACCGTTCCTCTACCGAAGTGGGTTTTTATTGAGAAAGTAGACTCAGATTGTGGATTCAGTCTGGCAGAAAGGATCAAAGGGAACAGGTAACTTACAAAGATGCTAACAGAACTCCTGCTGTGATTCTGGGCAGAGATTGGAGTTTTGACAAATGATAGGACTACAGGTTCCAAAAGTTTCCTGTCTGTGCCTTCAAATTCCAAGTTAATAACATCCTCCAGCAAAACAGATCTCACAGGATCTTGCATATTCTATGTCCCAGGCCTGATTACTCCGGGGGTCCGCTGTCTCTGGTCTGAGCTGCCCCTTTGTCTATTTGCTTGGGCCTGGCGGTAGACAAAGGCATTCAGGAGACTTGGATTTCTCACATCTAAGTACAAAGACTCAGGCTTAGAGGGGACAGGGGTTGATGTCGATCACCCCTTCCTTTCCATAGCCCCTTCATTTCCACAGCCCTGTGAGTCTCATCCCAGAGGCCTTTTCATGATCAATGCCTGTCTTAGGTCCATTCTATATCCTAGAGAATTGTTACCCATCATTGGCTAATTGATCAAGCATTAAAGGCCAGGCACAGAACAGGTAGCGTTCATGCCAGGGGCATAAGTTTTGTCTCCTTAGTGGCTCCTGGTCCGGAGGTCTCTCACTCAGCCTAAGTCACAGGAGGTTCACAGCTTCCTGAGACCAGGCAGGGCAGTCCCCAACACCTATATAATGATCAGGAAAGTGCTTCATTCTTATTTTAGACATGGGGGTGGGAGGGTAGAAGAAAACAGGTATGTTACCCATCGTTGTTCCTTGGAACCAATTACCTAGAGAGTTGGTGTAGCCCATGTGCTAACGAGTTGAGGGATCAGACCCAAAGATAGATTATAAGAAGAAAACTGACAGTGGAAGGTGAGTGCAGCCCTTTTCACAGTGAAGGTGGACAGCTCTGTTAAATTGATATTGCCACAGGCCATAACTGAACTCTGAACACAGTACTGAAGCAACTGTAGAAGGCATGGGAGAGTGACCACAGCATGGTACTGTGGTGGGGCTTTGGGAGACGGTGGGCATGGCCCTGGCTTCCACTTTTCCTGAACCAGCTGAAGCTGGGCAGCAGCCTGAGGCACCAGGATGTGAAAATGGGGGCAGAAAACCCAGAGTCACAGTGGAGAGAAGAACAAGAAGACAGACTTGGGGTGACCACAGCTGTAGGAAAGTGAGGAAGACAGCTCAAAGAGGAGAGAGGCTTAGAGGGTTCATAAACTATCCATATTTGCCTCTGACCCCCAGACCAGGCACAGGGTCCAGGTGAAGCTAAAGGAACAAAACAGAGATACAGTCACTCATCGTAGGAAGATGGTTTTCTCAGGGTGTGCCCAGCCAAGCTGACCGCCTGCTTGGAAAAAAATCAGTATTAAGGGAAAAAGTGGGTGCAGAAGAGGGTAAACTTCACACTGAGGAGCCTGAAAGGGACCTGGGCATGCTGAGGAGGAGAGTGGGGAGGGGAGACAGAGTAGCCATCCACTACTCACAGGGTCACTGTGTGCAATGAGACCTCCCTGACATTTGTGGGGTCCCATTCTGAGCACCTGCCTGCTTCACCGCAGGCCATGATCCTGAGGAGGAGCAGGCTGGAGGAGCTGCCTCCCCAGTGCATTGTCTCCTTTCATTAAAGGAAACAAGCAGGTCAGTGTGCCCTTCCCTTCCTGCTCACAAATTCAGAAAGAGCAAACTAACCAGAAAGTTAGGATGGCTGGTGGTGCTCACTGGACAGTAGAGCTGATGCAGGTCTGAATGCACAGATAAAGAGAAGAAAATGAGCTCCAGAGCCCCCTCGCCTGCTTTGGTCAGTGGAGATGATATGGGGCTCACAGGGAAGGAGCACTTCTAGAACCAGACACAATTTTTATCTGCTGGAGCCCCTTTAATTGGGCTGCACTGAAAACTTCAGGCTCTCTGGAATCAAAGGAGAGAGCAGGAAAGTAGATTGTGGGGACTTGGGGAGGCAGCAGATTGTGCTGTTATCACTGGAGGCTGATGGAAGCCATCCTATGCTACTGCTTGATGATTATCTTCAATGTTAATTAACATGGCTCCTTGAACCACTGTCTCAGGAGAGGACCCACTTGGAGGAGAGAGGCCAGCAGAAGGAATCAGCTGGTATTGGTAACCCACTGCCTCTCCCGGAGCCCTTCCCCAACCTCTGGGATTGAGGTGGGTGAAGCTGGCTGCTTAGATGAGCCCTAGGCTGGGCTCTCAGGCTTGGAAATTAGTCCCCTGGCTTCCTCCTGGTCCTGTCAGCTCCAGGCTACGTGGATAGGGCTGGAGCAGGGCTCACTCCTGGGAGCTTCTGTGTGGAGTCAGGTCACCAGCAAGCTGCCCTCTTCTTTCATTTATCCTGTGCAGCTACTGTGTGGGGGGCACTCAGCAGCCCTTGGGACATGTCCATAGGCATATCTGGTGTTACAGTATATAAGGCCTGGAAAGAGAGGCAGATACTGGATGTCACCCTGCTGAGAGGGAAGCTCCCCTTTAGGGTGAGCAAGAAAGGCACTGAAGCACCTGGACCCTAAGGATGAGGAGTGGCAACTATGGGAGAGCTCCAGAAGTTCCTGGAGAGAAAAAGGCAGGCAAAGAAGTCTTAAGAAGGAGAAGGACTTTGAGTGATGACAGATAAGATAAGGGTGAGATTGGGCAGGATTTCATGCTATGCACAAGGCCTTGTGGACAGAATGATCAGTCTGACACTTTATTCTAAATGTAACATGTTTGAAAAGTCAAAAACAAGGCCATTAATGAACTCAGTTTCACTGCTCATTTATTCACTTTGTGCATGCATTCATTTTAATGTCCATCCATTCAATTGTTCACTCCCTCACTGTTATTCATCTGTTATTGATGCATCCTGATGTTGATTTATCCAATCCCTTTTCTATCGCCTCTTTTATTAACCAATACATGAAAGGGGCCCGGTTTCGCCCTGAGAACGGTGCAGTGGCAGAATTGGACACTAGAGGGCACTCGAGGCACGCAGATCCGTGGTGGTGCTAGCTCTGTGGTTAAGAGAAAAACGCCATCTTTAGGTTTTAGTTTTTTCCGTTCATCCTGCACAGATGGGGTAACTGAGGTCCAGAGAATGGACTGTATTGTTCAGGGTCACTTAGCGATGGGCGGGGGAAGGAAGAGGGGGTCTGCATAGCGTTGGAGCCGTGGGGTTGGGGTTCTGCAGGTTGGGGTTCCACCAGAGCCCCAGATACAAGTGAGCTAGACCCGAGGTGTCCGCGAGGCTGCTCCAGTGGTTGGACTCTTTGGGAAAGGTCAGGAATCAGAGTTTCTCTCGGCTGGGCCTCCGCGCTTCACAAAGACCTTGGAGCTGGCGATGCATGCACAGGTGCCCCGGGTGCGGGAATGGTCCTCACAGTCTCGGTCCCGTACTTCCCACCCATGGGGCGCCAGAGCGCAGAGCCACCGTGCTTCCTCTCCAGTGAACATGCTGGAGAACCAGAAAAGTCGGGGATTTACCCAAAGCTGCACAGCAGGAAATCAGAGAGTGGCCCGACTTCCTGGGTCATGTGGCAGATCTCAACAGGGGGGGGCTGGAAATGAACACTGCATCCTGAAGGGTCACTTCTCCAGGTCACTGCTCCCGTGGGGCCAGGGCTTGGTTCTGGGGCATGGTTACCTGGAGTAGTGAAAGCTGTTTGAGTCTCTCCTTGGCTTGCCCTTCTGGTGGTCCCTTAGCTGTTTTAGATGAGAGGAGTGGTGTGATGGATACTGGCCAGCAGTATTCATAGCTTCAGATGCTGGTTGAAACATGAGAAAAACATACACACTGACAACCGAGTCCTGTTGGGAAATGGGGACAAAATGGCCACTCTCTCTAGTTAAGAGCATCCTGAGTCACTGCCTGAGCAGGCTTTTATTAAGAATACAGATATGGTTTGTGGATTGGAGTCTGGCAGGGGAGATCAAAAAGAATAGGTAGCTTTCAAAGGTGTTGGTAGATCTCCCGCTGGGATTCTGGGCAGAGTTTTTGGTGTTTTATCACTTAAAAGGACTACAGGACCTAAAAGGCTAGTTTCGTTTACTGCCCATGCCTTCATAGCTTAATTCAAGAGCATCCTCCAGCAGGCAGATCTCAGAGAATCTTGCATATTCTATGTCCCAGGCCTGATTACCCCGGTGGTCTGCCGACTCTGGTCTGGACTGCACTGCCCCTGTTATTTCTGCAGGCCTGAGTTGGGCAGAGGAGACAAATGCATCTGGGGGACTTGGATTTCTCAAGAACTCAGGCTTTGACAAAGCCGAGGGGGCAGGGGTCGATGTCAATCATCCCTTCATTTCCACAACCCCCTGAGTCTCTTCCCTGAGGCCTCCTCATGATCATGCCTGTCTTAGGCGATTCCCCCCTTGGGAAATCTTACCCGTCATTGGCTAACTGATCAAGTATTGGGGGACAGGCACAGAACAGGCAGCGTTCATGCCAGGGAAATAAGTTTTGTCTCCTTAGTATCTCTTGTTTCAGAGGCCTGTTACTCAGCCTTAGCCACGGGGTGGGGGGGTGGGGGGGGAGGGACTGCAGGGGGCGGGTTACAGCTTCCTGAGACCAGGCAGGGCAGATTCCAACAGAGTGGTTGCTTGCAAGGGACACTCTGTGGTTTGTGGGGTAAGGTGTTGGCAAAGGTGTGGGATAAGGAGGGCAATACATGGTATCTTCCCCTCTTCCCCTGCTGGGGCATAGGACAGCCGTGCTGTGTTGCCCTTTCTATTCCTGGTGGGTCTGTCCACAGTCCTGTGAAAATAAAGGTGACCAGACTTGGGATTAGAAAGTGCACACCACTGTAGTTGTCTCCTGGAAATGCAGAGCAGAGATGGAAGGTAGCTGGGTGGTATGTCTCTGGAGTCAGGTTCTGGTGCACCTAGTGTGCTGTTGAATCCAGGTGGGAGCTGGAGACAGCTCACCATCTCTCTTCCACAACCTTGCCCCTCTCTGGGCTTCATGTTCTTTTTGAGACCTGCTTCCTATCCCTTGTCAAATGGAGTCTTTTCTCCACCCTCATTCTGCTCTTCTGCAGCTTCACTGGACATCTGTAATTTGTCCTCAATAAGCCCGGGGCCCCTCACATTCTGCTGCCTTCGAGTAGCTTCTCTGGGTACTGTAGCAGCCAGCACTCTCTCCTTTTCCAAGTCAGGGAAACTGCATCCATTCCATGGGCTGGCATCATGCCAGGTCATTACAGCATATCTTTCAGTCCTGGGACAACCAAGGAGTGGGAATTACAACCCTTTATTGCAATTTGGACATTGTGGTCCTGGATTCAGTACTCTTGGTTCTGCCTGGATCATCAGGCTCTTAGCACATAATCCTATGCTGCCGTTTGCTCTTACACAGTTGTCACGTTTCCAGGAATAGGCTCAAGGATTTTACACACATTTTATTGCCTTTCAGAGTCAGATGCCATATTACCGTTTTCACCTGTGTGTCTGCTACCCAGGTACCCCCATTTTCTCCTTTTCCCCATTTGATCACCTCCTCTGTCTGGTTTCTAGGATATTAATAGCAAAGCCTTCCAAGAAAGACTAATCAGAGAAAAGAGAAGTAGACCCACAAACCCCCAGCACTGAAGGAAACAGAGGTGGATGGCCAGAGGAGTATGATGAGGGCAAGACACATATGCCCATAAAACTAAGGGAGAGAATGAGAGTATCCAGAAGTTAACCACCTAATAACCCCATATGAAAAACCACATTTCCCAGCTTCCAAGCATATAGAGTGGACAATAATATTTAAACAGATGTCATAGATAGGGTTTCTGAAAAAGCTTTTGCCTCTCCCTTGTTCCTCCTTTCTGCTGCCCTCTGTAACTTGGATGTGATGTCTGTAGCTCCTGCAACCATCTTGGACCATTTGGCTACTGGAGGAGCCACAAGCTAAAGAGAACAGAGCAGAAAGATAGAAGGAGACTGTATTTCCACTGATCATAGATCCACCATGTAGTGTTGGACTACCCACCTCTGGGACAGCTAATCCTGTGCCTTGTTGAAACCACCGTAATGGATGATTGTACTAGCAACTGAGGGCATGGTTCAGGACAGTGAGAAGATCTCAGGTCTGAGTAGGCATGTGTAGGACGTGGTCATTAAGAGATTGTGGGACAACTTGTAAGAGCAGAGGGTGTGTGTGAGAGGTAGATTGTAGTGGTCTGAGAGGTGAACAAGAGATGAGAACATGATGGGGACCCATGAGGCTTGGCCACTTTGTCATGGAGCATGACTAAGAAATGCAGGAGGGAGAGGAGATCAAAGATGGGGAAGGTGTGAACCTTGTTAATGCCCACCTGAACACAATGCTCACTGGGGGCCAAAATGCAGGCACAGGCAGGGCCTCTTCTGTGCAGGTTTCGGAAGTTGCTCAGCAGTAGGGATAGAGACAGGGCACTTCATGCTGAACTATGTCAGGGCAACTGCTAGAGAGCCAATTCTCTCTCATCTTGTACCTTCTCCCAGGTCCTGGGGTGGGGGAAAGCACTCAAGTGACTCCTACTTTGTCACTTAACTAAGCTGTATCTCAGCCTCCTAGTATATGAACCAGGGTGTCCCTTTTCACCACAGACAGGTGCTGTGAGGGTAGTTCAAGATGATGGTAATGAAACACTCATCTCTATGCCTGGTGCTTTTTCCTTCTCTGACCTGATCTCAAGAGAATGTGTCTCAGGCAAAAGAAAGGTCTTATAAAGGATGGTGATACCTATGAAGCTCAGGGACTTTGGGGACAGGCTGCCCCACTTCTTTGTCCTGCCTCTTCTGCTTAGTCTTTCAGAGACCTTGGGCCTATTCCTTCACTCTCTGACTTTAGTTCTCCATCTGTAAAACAGGGCCAACAACTTAAATATCTGTCCGGGGATTGAATGAAGTAAAACAAGTCATGCCATTACCTAAGCATCCCACCCTGGGAACTTCACTGTCCTTGAGTGCAAGGAAGAAGACCTACCATGTAGGGCTGCTCAGCGCTGAGCATCTCCCTTCCCACCTCCAGACACCATTCCCCCAACAGATGCCTGTTTGTGATAAGCCAATGACTCCAACTTTGAACCGGCTATTGAGTCTTTTTTCAAGGAAATTTCTCTAATTAATTTTCTGAATTTATCTGTGTTCTCAACATAGAATAAGACTTGTTCCAGGACTAATGCTGTCCAAATCCCCTACCTTTGGAGGTGTGGTACAATAAAGATGCAGAGGGTAGAGCTGAGCAGGATCTCCTTGCCTGAGAATGCCTGGAAGGCAGGAGGGGCTGGAATGAGACACCCAGAGGGTCAGGGTGACCATATCCCCTGTCTTGGGGTGGGTATCAAAAGGAACCAGTGAAGCACTCTATGTCCTCCTCCTCTAGGACAAAAGGTCTGGATGGCAGAGAAGGGAAGAGGCAGAGAGGGCCCAAGTCTATCAGCTGTGGCTCTGATGAGGACTGTGCTGGTTCTCCACTTGAGCCTAATGGTCCTTCGAGGAGGATAAGTGTAATACAGGCTGAGGCTTCAACAAGCACAGATCCCTAAGGAGACAGAGCCCAATTACTATTAGGGCCCTCTGATACTAAGCTGATACACTTTTCCCCCTAGTGTTACCATGGTTTGCTATCCAAGGGAGAAAGGGTGCTGGGGCCTCCAGGAGAAGCATTGTTCATGCATCTCTGGGTCTGCTGGCCCCTGGGGATGGGGCTTCATTTCTAGGCAGGAGCCCCCACAGCCACAAGACTGCTGTATCCTGTTTTAGAAGGGGAAGACACTGATTATTGAGATCCAATGGATAAAGAGAGTAATGCAGGAGTAACAACTCCCGGGAAGGAAAATGTTCTCATTTAATTTTCCATACAATAGTCATTTATCATACAGAGATGGTGGACTTGAAACAAACATCCCAGGGCAGCTGTGGAATTACAAAGCCCACTGTCTCTTAATGCAAAATGTCCTACATATTAGCCATTTGACTCAAATACAATTTCAGTCTTCAAGGTTCAGCTGACTCCATCAGTTTGGAGGACCCTGCTTCCAGGGGGTCAGCTTATTACACAGCTGCCTAGGGATCCTCATTGAATGCAGGCTGACCTGCTGTCTCCCCTGGGAGACAGAGACAGATCCCTGATGCCTAAGTTGGTGCTGGGCACTCAGTGTCTAGGCTTTCTCTGAAGGCTGCACCACAGAACCCAGAGCAGCAAGAATCTGCGCCTGCAGAGAGTTGGATGGTCCATGTCAGTGAAGACAATGAAACTGTGTATCCCACAGCGAGGAGGAACGTGGAAGGCAGCATGAGGTGATTGCCCAGAAGCCTAAGTGTCTATCTCAGCACAGAGGTGATTCTACCTCCATGTGTTCATGCCTGTGGCTGCCAGCATTTGTCTACCTTTATGCTCTATAAAGGAGCTGGCAAAATTTTTCCACAGTAACAAGTATAGTTTTCATTCTTGGTAATTCCTCTACTAATACCACTGCTTTCAAATTTAGAATGCTACCCTCATCCTGTTGTTATAATTAGACCTTGAAGCTAAAAGATGCTGGACTCACTCCCTGGGGAGTAGACCAGCAAAAGCAATGTTTGGCTGCAGACTTCTAAGTGTGGAAGAACAGCAGTCACTTCAGAAGGATGTGGAATCTTAGGGCGGAGAAGGCCTTGGTCCTCCATCCAGGTCTGGGCTAGGGGAGTCAGAGGTAGGCAGCAAATCCCTTAAAGCTTCCTGCCTTCCCAGATCCTTCAGCCTGATACAGTACAGTAGACCTGGGTCTAGGCAGACAGACCCTGAGAAAACCCAGAAGTGTTCCAGAATGGGGTGCAATGGCATCACAGTCTGTGGGAGTCAGAGAGGGAGTGTACTCACTGGTGAGGAAGAGGTCAGTGCTGAAAAGGTGAGCCTGAAGTCTGGTGACAGAGCACCTTCTCAGTCTTGGCAGAGTGCACAGAAGAGAAGGCCAAGCTCCGGGCATCCCATCAGCTGCCCATGGACATCTCAGGGCCATGGCCTGGCCCGGACACCCCAACCACTCAGTCCTGGATGGTGTTAACAACCCTTCAGAGCTCAGATGATACCACATGGTGTGAAAGAAGAAAGTTCTAAATAGACTGGGGGGGAAGCCTCATACACATGAAATGCATGCATATGATTAATTTTTCTGAACTCAGCAGAATGGGGGCTTGAGATAGAAATTGTGTTCAATTATAGAAAAGATTAGAAAACACATTTTTGCATATTCAAATTTGCAGACTAGAAAAAAATTGCTTTCCACATCTTTAGAGCTACATCCCAGATATCCATGGAGTCTATGATCCCGGGAGGTCAAAGTAAATTTGGCTTTAACCCCTCCCTCCCCTCCTGCCCCAAGTTCCACAGCCTAGCAGCTCAGTAAGCAATGTTTAGAATTCAGCTTGTACCCTAAGTAGATATTGAAACTTTGCTTTAAATACAAACATACTTGCCATTAGAAGTTTTTGAAATACATTTCTACCTTGTTTTATATACTTGCATTCTCATATTTTGTGATTCTTTTATATGGAAGTACTTAAAATGCATTGCATTCTTCCCAGTTTGATGAACAAAGTTGGCCCAGCAGGCCTGACTCTTTCCTGAATGTCACGTCTGCTGTTCCTGTTCCATGAGGCAGGCTCTCTGGTGGCACTGTTTGCCACTGTCAGCGAGTCAGTTCAGCTAGGAAGAAATAGGGTGGCCTCAGAACATATAAGCATCCCAGGTCTGCATCTGTACCAGGGGCTTTACCATGCGAAGCCTCGGACGCCTCCTCTTCTTCCTCTCATCTAGCTCAGAGGCTGGCTGTGCAAACATAGTGCTGGCCACAGTGTTTGGTGCAGAATGAGTGCTCAACAACCAGCGGCTGGTTTTATTATTATTTGTTACCCAGAAATAAATGATGACTGACACAGATAACAAAATAAGCACTCTTTCTTCAAGTTTGAAAGGAAAAAGATTATGAAAACCATCAAGAAATTGAAATAGATTTTAGCGTGTTTCTCCATTTTATAAAGTACTGATGAACTCCCTGCCATGAAAGATGACAATGTCATTGTTATTTACATCTTTGCTGTATACCCTCTTAACACTCTCTCATTGTTATTTCCTTATATGTTGTCTGGACAGGTAACATCTGTATTCTGTTAATTCTGCCTACAAGCAGAATTCTTGCAGCTTTTTAGTATTAGTTACAGATTTTTGCTCACCACCAGCTTTCAATCATTTCTGTATCCCCAAATTCTTTTTCAATTCCTCTCTTGTATTATTTTTTTAAATTTTTTTATTGATTATGCAACTACAATTATCCTATTTTTTCTCTCCTTTATTCCCTTCTGCCCTGTATCCCCCTCTCACCATCATTTCCCCACCTTAGTTCATGTCCATGGGTCATACAGATACATTCTTTGGCTTCTACATTTCTTATACTATTCTTAACTTCCCCCCTGTCTATTTTATAACTACCATTTATGCTTCTTATTCCCTGTACCTTTACCCCCATTTGCCCCTAATCCCCTTCCCACTGATAACCCTCAATGTGATCTCTATTTCTGTGAATCTGTTCCTGTTCTAGTTGTTTGCTTAGTTTGCGTGTTTTTTTTTTTTTTTTAAGATTCGGTTGTTGATAGCTGTGAGTTTGTTGTCATTTCACTGTTCATATTTTTGATCTCCTTCTTTTCCTTAGGTAATATCCTTTAACATTTCATATAATAAGGGCTGGGTGATGATGAACTCCTTTAATATGATCTTATCTGGGAAGCACTTGATCTGCCCTTCCATTCTAAATGATAGCTTTGCTGGATAGAGTAATCTTGAATGTAGATCCTTGCCTTTCATGGCTTTGAATACTTTTTTTCCAGCCCCTTCTTGCCTGCAAGATTTCTTTTGAGAAACCAGCTGATAATCTTATGGGAACTCCCATGTAGGTAACTGTCTCCTTTTCTCTTGCTGCTTTTAAGATTCTCTCCTTATCTTTAATCTTGGCTAATGTAATTATGATGTGCCTTGGTATGTCCTTCCTTGGGTCCAACTTCTTTGGGACTTTCTGAGCCTTCTGGACTTACTGAAAGTCTATTTCCTTTGCCAGATTGGGGAAGTTCTCTTTCATTGTTTTCAAAGAAGTTTTCAATGTCTTGCTCTTCTTCTCTTTCTGGGCACACCTATGATTCAGATGTTGGAATGTTTAAAGCTGTCCTGGAGGATCCTAAGCATCTCCTCATTGTTTTTGAATTCTTGTTTCTTCATTCTGTTCTGGTTGAATGTTTATTTCTTCTTTCTGCTCTAAACCATTGATCTCAGTCCTGTTTTTCTTCCTTTCACTTTGATTCCCTGTACATTTTCCTTTATTTCACTTTTCATAGCCTCCATTTTTCCCTCTATTTTGTGACCATACTCAACTATTTCTGTGAGCATTCTGATTACCAGTGTTTTGAACTGTGCATCTGATAGGTTGGCTGTCTCTTCATGACTTAATTGTATTTTTCCTGGAAGTTTGATGTGTTCTTTCATTTGCACCACATTTTTTTTTCTTGGCATGTTTGTTACATAGCATGGGGTGGAGTCTTAGGTATTTGCCAGGGTGGGGCAAGTCTCGTTGCTGTGTTGTGGCACTGTATGTAGGGGAGGGGTCCGAGTGGGAACAATGGCTCTTGCTCAGCTCTCTGCCTGCTTTTAGTCACTTCCTCCACTACCCACAAGCAAATTAGGCTCTTCTGGTGATGATTCCTAAGTGGGTGGTTTTGTATATATTCTAGAAAACTTTGGGTCTCTCCTACAAACTTTCCTGTGAGGTTGGGAGTTTATTCTGCTGCTGCAACCTTCACAGGTTTTTTCAGTCAGAGGTTTGGGTGCTTTATTTTCCAGAGCTGGAACCCTGGGGTGCTAGGTCTGTCTCACTCCTCAGTTGTTGCTCCTGATTTATCCACATGCAAATAGGGGACCACCCACTCCACCAGCCCTGCCTTGCCTAATCCGCCCTTGTCCTCTAGCTTCCATCTTGTTGCAAGTCCTCTCTGCCCTGGCTGCCCATCTCCACCCCTCTGATAGGTCTGGATGAATGTTTCTTATTTAACTCTTTGTTTGTCAGTCTTCCATACAGTTCAATTTTCTGGCAGTTCTGGTTATTTTTTTTTGTTTTTAAATTTGTTGTTGTCCTTCTTTTGGTTGTGCAAGGAGACAAAGTGTATCTACCTACACCTCCATCTTGTCTGGAAGTCTTAATTGTCTAGATTTTTAAAAATAATTTTTGAAGGAGAAACTTAGATAATCTTTTGAATTATTTCACTTGGACATGTTTGCCTATAGCCTAAGGGATTTTAAAAGATATCTCAGCTGGGTATGGTACTTTTTTTCTCTTGGGACTTACAGATGTTTCTCTGTTTTGTTTTTGATTTTACTTTAAATATTTTTTAAATTTTCAATTACAGTTGACATACAATATTATATTAGTTTCATGTGTACAACCCAGTGGTAGACATTTATATAATTTACTAAGTGATTACCTCGATAAATCTAGTAACCATCTGACACCATATACAGCTATTGCAGTATTACTCACTATATTCCCTGTGCTGTACTTTACATCCCTGTGACTAGTCTGTAACTACAAATTTGTGCTTCTTAATTCCTTTACTTTTTTCATGCATCCCCCAAATCCTCTCCCATCTGAAAACTGTCAAAATATTTTCTGTATCTATGAGTCTCTTTCTGTTCTGCATGTTCTTTGGTGTTTTCGATTACACACATAAGTGAAACCATTTGTCTTCCTCTCTGACTTATTTCACTCAACACAGTATCCTTTAGTTCCATCCATGTTGTTGCAGATGGCAAGGTTTAATTATTTTTTTTTAATGGCTGAGGAACATTCCATTGTGTATATGTGCCACTTCTTTATCTGTTCATCTATCGATATACACTTAGGTTACTTCCATATCTTGGCTATTGTAAAAATACTGCAGTGAACATAATGATGAATGTATTTTTTAATTTAGTTTTTTTGATTTCTTCTTATAAATACCCAAAGGTGGAATTGCTGTGTCCTTCATTGTCTCTTGTTTAAAATCTATTTTGTCTGGTATAGCTATTGCTACCACAGATTTTTTTTTAAATTTTCATTTTCATGAAATAGCTTTTTCCACCACTTTACTTTCAGTCTGTGTGTCTTTCATTCTGAAGTCTCTTATTGACCATGTATGTATGAGTCTGGTTTTGTTATCCATTCAGCCCCCATATGTCTTTTGATGGCATTTAACCCATATGAATTTAAAATAATTGTTGATAGATATATATTTATTGTCATTTTATTATTCATATTCTTAATCTTTTTCTCTTTCTTAAAAAAGACCCTTTAACATTTCTTGTAATACTGGTTTGGTGGTAATGAACTCCTTTAGCCTTTCCTTGTCTGGGAAGCTCTTTATATGTCCTTTGATTCTAAATGATAGCTCTGGAGGGTAGTCTTGGTTGTAGGTCATTGTTTATCATCACTTTGAATATTTCTTGCCAATCTCTTCTGGCCTGCAAAATTTCTGTTGAGAAATTAGCTGATAGTCTTATGGGTGCTCCCTTGTAGGTAACTAACTGCTTTTCTCTTGTCATTTTTCAGATTTTCTGTTTGTCTTTCACCTTTGTTATTTTCATTATAATGTGTCTTGGTGTGAGCCATGTTTGGACCATCTTGTTTGGGACTTTCTGTGCTTTCTGGACTTGTATGTCTACTTCTTTCACCAAGTTAGAAAAGTTTTCCATCATTATTTTTTTTCACATAAGTTTTCAATTCCTTGCTCTCTCTCTCTCTCTTTTTTTTTCTGGTACCACCATAATGCATATGTTGTTATGCTTGAAATTGTCCCAGAAGCTCCTTATGTTATCCTCATTTTTTAAAAAATTATTTTATGTTCTTGTCCTGATTGGGAGTTTTCTGCTTCCTTATATTCCAAATCTCTGATCTGATCCTTTACTTCATCTATTCCAGTGTTGATTCCTTGTGATGTATCCTTTATTTCAGTAATTGTATTTTTCATTTCTGACAGATTATTTTTTGTTTTCTCTCTCTACTTTTTTGTTTCCTATTTCTTTGTTCTCACTAAGTTCATCTATTCTTCCCCTAAGTTCATTGAGCATCCTTATAAGCAGTGTTTGAAAATCTGTGTCTGGTAGATTGTTTTGTCCATTTTGTTTAATTCTTTTTCTGGAGTTTTATTCTGTTCTTTCCTTTTGGATGTTTCTCTGTCTCCTCATTTTGGCTTTCTTCCTGTGTTGTTTCTATGTATTAGGCAGAACTGCAATGTCTCTTGGGCTTGGTAGAATGGTGTCATGAAGTAGGTATTTTCCAGGGTCCAGTGGCATAGCCTCTCTGATCATCCAAGCTGAGCACTGCAGGTGTGCTCCCCATGTGGGCTGTGTACACCCTGCAGTTGTAGTGGTGACTTGATTGCTTTTGAAAGCTTGATAGTTTGGACTTAACCCCAGGTTGATTGGCTGCCAGGACTGGCTGTGACCACCATGAAGGATCAGCTGTGCAGAGGCTGACCCCACTGAACAGGACTTACTTAATGGGGCTCTGTTGCCTTATGTGTATGCCCTTGAGTATGTCCCTTATGGAGTTAATTTGGTCATGCTTAGAGATCATCTGAAGTTGTCCTCTGGCTTCGCTGGCTCTGGAGACTCCCTGGAGGTGCAGGGTAGGGTCAGCTGCCACCTATGCTCTGCCTGGAGCCACCCAGCATGAGCTACAAAGTAATTTGCAGATGGCTGTTTCTTGTGCTGGGCTTGGAGATGTCCAGGAGAGGCCAAGATATGAACGAAGGCTGGCTTTCCCTAGTGCCATGCCTGAGGTCATGTATCGAGAGGTACCTGGTATATG
The DNA here is from genome assembly GCA_004024845.1 of Tonatia bakeri. Classification (NCBI taxonomy): domain Eukaryota; kingdom Metazoa; phylum Chordata; class Mammalia; order Chiroptera; family Phyllostomidae; genus Tonatia; species Tonatia bakeri. The sequence goes on from PVIA01007226.1 coordinate 78,967, forward strand.
AAGCCAGATGCTGCTAGTCTGAGACATTTTAGGAAAGTCCAAAGCATGAGCCAGAACATGCTATTTGTATGAAGAAGCTACTGGAAATGACTTGGATTGGGCCTGCAACTTGGGTGGGACAGGGTCTTAGGGAATCACCAGGGTGGTATCAATAGGTTAGTGAGAGTCATGGAGACTCAGATATGGTACCTGCCTGCCATCCCAGAAAAGAAACAATGACCTCTGCCTGCACTTCTTTCTGGAAGAAAGCTGACCCTCAATTTTTGTCCTAATGCCAGACTATTTAGTTCTTCCCATATGTCCCTGGTGCCCCAGTGCTAGAACTCAGAGGGAGTGAGTCTGAGTAAATCAGTGGGCAAGCCCTTTAAAAGAAACACCTGGGATTCCAGCAGCCCTCTGTTTCTCTCAGCCACAACTTCCACTGTTTTTCACAGACAGAAGTTATTGGAATTTCTCTTCCTGACACTGGGACCCTGGGCTGGGGGGCCTGGTGTAGGACTGGGAACCCTCAGTCCTCAGGAGGGAACTTTACAACCTAGATATCCCTCCCAATTTTTATCCATCACACATGTTTGGAGAACCAGTCCCTTCCAAGTGTCCACCCATTCTATCAGTGTCTAAAAGGCTTCTTTGGTATATTTTTAGTTGTAGAACTTCTGTTCAGCTACATTTCAGACAGTTTTGAATGACAGCTGTTCCATAGTTTACCTGTAATTTTATTGTAGTTGTGGAAGGATTTGAGTACCACATTTGCCTACACTACTGTCTTGACCAAAACTCTCTGCTCTGTCATCTTCTGACGTTGCTGATGCTGTGGAGAAATTTGAAACCAGACTGATATATGCATATATTTTTACCTTTCCTGGTTATTGATCATCTGTCAGGATGTCTGAAGAATTGTTTCTTTATTTTTTAACTGTAATAATTAACTAGGAAATAAAACATTTAAACATTATATGTTTTATATGAAATTTTATTAAGTAAAATGTGCTTTTTCAAATCTATAGATTATTTCTCTCCTGATTTCAGAGATTTTTTTCAGTAATTATCTGTTCCACATTTTAATTGTTTTGTCCATTTCCCTCACATTTCCCCCCATTTTTTCTTCTATTTTTTCTTTTTCATCTGTGTTCACTGTCCACTTAACCACACTGAACCTCAATTCCTCACCATAAAGTCAGAATGACATACTTATCTCAGAGGATCGTTTCTAGGATTAACAGAGTTGATATAAGTAAAGCTCTTAAAACAATACTCAACCTGTAGTAAACCATATGCATACAGGTGAGAGTAATTATTTTTATGGATTTTTATTGTTGTAATTGTTAGTTATAATAAATTGGTTAGTTTCAAAGATTCTAGAACCAAACTGCCACGTAGGAGCTGTGTGAGCTTGGGCAAGATACTTCACCTCTCTGTGCTTTATTTTCGCCCTTTGTAAAATGGAAATAATAATGATTCTGACCTTTTAAGATTATTATGATGATTAATAGTTGGTATTAATAAAGTGCTTAGGACAGTGCTAGCATGTAGTAAGTGCCATATGTGTTGTTAAATAAATGCCTTCTCAAGCCTTTCTTGCAGAAAAGCAATTATTTTCAGTGGTTTTTATTCTGTGTCTTGATGTTTCCAAAGTGTTATGAGTTCTGAAATAGTGTTGTTTTGTAATTAATTTGCTTCTGTATGTCTCTAATCTTCTTTCCATTTTCTTCTGTTTTATCATTCTGCCTTCTCTTGTTATATACGTTAGGCCCTTTTAGGTTGTTCTTTAATTTAAAGCAATTGTGGGGCATTTGTTGTTATTACTTGAGTTGTTTTCTTCTGGGCTGGGTTCCTTGACTGATCTTGTGGACCATGCATGTGCTCTTCTGATGGTTACTTATATGTGTGTGTGAGGAGTGCACATGTCTGCTGTTTGCTTGTGGAGTGTAGTCTTTTCACCTCAGCTTCTCACAAACAGCATGTCCAGAGCCCCAACCTGCTCTGTTCAGCAATGTGCTGACTTTTCTTCATTATTGAAGGTTCATTTTCTTTCCCTCAGAGTTTCTCTGTTTTCAAGTTTCATTGGGTTTCTATAGGCATAGGGTATGATGGAGAATGCAACCTCTCTGAGAAGACCTGAGCCAGGGCTCTCCTAAGATTGCTGAGGTGTTCAACACTGGAGTGAATTTTGGATTCCTATGAGAAGGCTTCACATCTTCTTCCTGGCAGATGCCTTTATTTTCCATGAGGAGTGTCCATCCCACATTCACCCATTTCTCCTCAGCAGCAGCAACCACTTCTACTTTTCCCCAGTAAGGGAAGGATAGCACCCCCAGCCCAATAGCCCTTCTGCCTCACGCTGAGTTGGAGGATGTTGCTGAGAAGCCTTAGGGTTCTGCAGCCTCCCTGCTGTGTTCTCTGGGGTGGAGCAGGGGGAATGCTGTGTGGTGGGCACTCACATTTTCTGCACTTGCATGTTTCCTATGTGGAGAACACAGTGCACTAGGTCATGCCTCACTTCTCCTTTAGTTGCTGTTGGCAAATGTTTTTGAGAGGAGCTGGGACTTTAATTAATACTTTCATTAGTTTTTGCTTACAAAGTTAGGTCCTGTGCAGGGCAATTCTGTGATGCAGTTTCTATCAGCCAAATCAACTGTAAACTCAGCTGCCTTTAGATTAATCTTTCTTCTTTTTTGTCATTGCCTTCCCAGCAATCTTTAAAAGACTGTTACATTATCAAATCTATGGAGTAAGCCAGGAATGTGCCTTGGAACCTTAATAAGGGCTTTCAAATGTGGTTAATATATGCTCTTCTGTTCTTCATCCCTTCACTCCCACCCCCAACTGATTGAAGCAAAACAGTGGCCCTGACACTGGATTGGTTCCAAAGCACTCTTGTGGTTGAAGAGAAATATAAATTCTCCCAACAGTCTCACAGGCTTGAGGACAGGAAGGGACAGGTTGGCTAATTTTAACTATGTTTGGTTAGTGTGTCTTGAAGCCCATAAATCTAAATGTCAATAAATTAATATACTACGCTGAGGGCCACCAGCCATAGCATTAATACACTTTGCAGAGAGTGAATATAGATCAGGGCAAACTCCTAGAAGCTCAAGCATTTCAGTTTCACTATATTAATCTATCATTAAAGGGGCCCTTACATCCCAATGTTTACATGTGTGACCATGAGCAAGGCTGCTTTGCTGAGAATAAATGAAGCTCACTTTACTTTTGGCTTCTGTGCAGCTCTCTACTTCCCAAGCTTCTAAGATGGGCGCTAAGTCTTCCATGTCCATAAACCTGGTATGGTTTCAGGGATGGGGGATTGTTTTGTTGTAGGAATGTTACAGTTAGGCTGAACTCATATGCCTGTGGCTTTGGCCATTGACATCAGGAAACATTTTAAAAAACTATCTTGTACACTCAGTCTGGGAGAGAGGCTTGAGATTGATCAGTGCTGGATCAGGGTGAGGCAGGTAAGATTCCAAAGTTGTATACTTCCATTTGATAATGGAATCCTGCTCTTCATACCATATCTAATGGGTTGGTGGGTCAGACAACATCTGGTTTATGATGTGTGGCTAAGGCTGCATAGTAGCTTGGTGGCCCATGGGTAAGCATTCAATCCCTACTAAGACTCAATAGGCCAAAAATAGTTTCTCAAAAGCAGAGTAGTTATCCACAGAGAATGGGAGGGGTTTGCTCCAAAATCTTGGTCTGTGTTGTGATTCATCTATAGGACCCTGCCAAAGGCTCCAAACAGCATCCCTGTCTGCCACTGACACTCCAAGTACCACTGGGTCTGCTGGATGGTATGGCCCAAGGGGCAAAGCAGCTTGTATAACAACCTAGACCTCTTATAGAACCTTCTTTGTTCAGAGATTCACAACACAAGCAGCTTTGTGTTCACTCAGTAAATAAACTAGACTAACACACTTAACCAATGGATGAATTTTGGAGTATGCTGTCTCCAAAATTCAAGGAGGCTCCACTAGGTGTGATACTCCTTCTCTGGTAGTAGGAGTACCAGGAGCAGCAATGTGTCCCTTCACATTAGAAGGAATGACCACCACGCTCTCTATCACTGGATCCCTACAACTTTTACAGAAATGGCACAGAATCTACAGGATTTACAGAAATCCTGAATTTTTGCAGGTTTTCTCCCCCCCTGGCACATGAGTGTTTTACCAATATGTCTAAGAGACTTTGCTACTTCTTGATCACTAGGTCCAATCAGCACCCTGTCATCAATGTAATGGGCCAGTATGATTTCCCATGGGAGACAAAGGTAATCAAGGGCCCTGTGGGCTAAATAGCATAGGGCTGGGGAGTTGATATACCCCTGAGACAGAACAGTGAAGGAGCCTTATTGGCCTTACTAGCTGAAAGCAAACTGTTTCTGGTGGTCTCCATTAACAGGGATGGAGAAAAGGCATTGCCAGGTCAATAGCTGCACATCAGGTACTGGGTGTTGTGTTAATTTGTTCAAGAAATGAGAGGAAGATGGTGACCTTGTAGGAGGTATGGTGATCCCCTTCTCCAGTGCTCGGGGGAGAATTTGGCCGATCTGAGGAGAGACAGAGCAGGAGACCACTGATATCGCAACATTTATGAAAACAGGGCATCAGAAGTTGACCAGACATTGAATAAACAGATGGTAGGAGGACATCTTCAGGAACAAAAGGGACCTGTGCTAGGCGCAGAGAGCAGGCCGGTGCTCCTGGGTCTGTCTCCGGGCACCGGGGAGAGCAGAGTCACCGCCCCGTCCCTGTCCCCAGACAAGGTTTGGGAAGCAGAAGCGCAGCAGTTGTGGGCACCCACGAACATTCCGGGAAGAGTGAGTACCCAGTCTGCCGGACCAAGGGAGGCCTTGCCATGGGGGTGGAGGCCTTGCCATGGGCGCCCGCACCCCCAACCAGGGGAGTGTGTGGTTTTGGGGAACACTGAGACTCCACAGCCAGGAACAAGGGAAGGGCTTCTGGAGCTGAGGTGATTTGGAGCGGGCGCGCGCCCTGCCAGGGTTGCTGACTTTCAAGCGGGGAACCCAGAAAATACACAGCGCTTCACGGGTTCCCAGGGCCCGTGGCAGCGGGGGCAAAGGGAAATACGTGACTCCTCCCAAACCCCAGAGGGTCCATCGCGAAACTGGAGGAGAGATGGTGCTTCCCGTGAATGTAGAGCCCACGGAGGTGAAGTATGGGACTCCTCACAGTCCCGGTCCTGGCACCGTGAACCCGGAAGAGAGGCAGGTGCTTCGCTGAGGGTAGAGCCTGTGGTGGCAAAGCTCGGGGAGGGACCCCTTGCCATCTCCGCAGCTTGCGCACTGAGCCCAGACGGAGGCAGCAATCATTTCTGGGGAAAGCTGGTGGCCAGCCCTGAGTCTGACTGAGTTCTGTCTTAGAAGGGTGAAATGCATTCTTCCTGCCCCTCAGCCTGCTTGAGCCGGCAGGAACAGAAAGGCTGGTCTGGCCAGTCAGAAACCAACAAGAGGTTTTTTTTTTTTAATTTGCTTTTGTTTTTTTGATGTTGTTGTTATTTCTTTGTTTATTTTTTCTTTTTCTCTGTGAGTGTGTGTGTGTTTTCTTCTTCTTTTTTCCCTTTCTTTCTTTTTTTCCTTTCCCTTATCCTGCTGTTGTTGTTTGATTGTTTGATTTTATCTTGTTTTTGTTTATTAAGCAACTTTTTATTTTTTTAAACTCTTATTATTTTTATATCTCTCAATTCCTTATGATTCTCTTCCATCCATCTTAGTACTATTACTTCTGCTCCAAATCCATCTCTTCTGCAATACATCTTCTGTTCTTTTTTGTTGTTGTTGTTTGTTTGTTTTTGCCTGCAAATTTATATTATCTTTTTCTTTTTTCTGACATTTTTTATTTCAATAGTATTTTTTTTTCTTTCTACATAATCTTCTTTGCTTGGCTGGTTATACTGTCATTTGATAGGTTCCCCCTATTACCTCATTCACAGTGTGTGGATAATTTACTGTCCCTCACTTGTGTCCCATTGGTACACCAATCAAGATTCTATACTCCTTATTCTTGTTGTCTAGATCTCATAGAATCTGCCGCAAGATTGTTGCTTCAATATTACTGTAAATAAGACTTATTCCATACACTTGTAAATACAACCTAACACCCCTCACAGATCTCAGCTCACTTCTCAATTTCCTAAACTCTATTAATGTAGGGGTTATCTCTATTCTTTTACACACTACTCCTATTTACTATTCTTTACTTCTACCTTACCTCAGAATCTGACCTCTTGCAGCCTCATAGCTTTCCAGATCTAACTAACAACACTTTCCTCCCCACTAAAAGTCTTATCTTCTTGCCATACTTTTTAAAACATGGACAGAGGGGTGGAAGATCACGATTTACACTATATATAGCCAAAGGATCTCTCATCTCTTCTCTACTGGCAGCTACTGTAAATATCATAGAATACTGGTTTGCTGTCTTAACCCATTTTGCCTTACTCCTCCAACTGATCACAAAAAAGAGTAGGGGGAAGCTGTGAACACCAGGATACCCAAAAGAGGCTACATCACTGAATCTCACAGGTATTCTAACACAGAAGTTCACACCATAAACACAAGGAACCAGAACAGATCAAGTTAAGAAACAGAGGTTAACAAGAAGAGTTTCAGGAACAATGAGAAAACAAAGAAACAATCCACAAATGAAGGGAAAGGAGGAAGCCTCAGAAAGAATGCTAAATGAAATAGAGGAAACTCAACTATCAGATATTGAGTTCAAAACAATGATTATAAGGAAGTTCAATGAACTCACAAAGAGCTTCCAGAAACTAGAGGGAAGCTACACTGAGCTCACTGCAAACTATATCAATATGAAAAAGGAAATAGAAACTCTCAACAAAGGCCAAGAGGAAATGAAGAATACAATTTCTGAACTGAAGAACACAGTAGAAGGAATGAAAAGCAGAATTGATGAAGCAGAAGATTGGATCAGTGAATTGGAGGACAAAGTAGAAAAAAACATCCAGAAAGAACAAGAAAAGGAAAAGAGGCTCAGAAAAAATGAAGAGGGATTAAGACAAATGCAAGACAATATGAAACATAATAATATCCGTATAATAGGGATTCCAGAAGGAGAAGAAGATGAGCAAGGGAAAGAAAACCTACTTGACAAAGTAATGAAGGAAAACTCCTTCAATTTGATGAGAGAAAAAGTCACACAAATCCAGGAAACACAAAGAGTTCCAATCAAGAGGAACCCAAAGAGACCCACCTCAAGACACATCATAATTAAAATGGCAAAATTTCAAGACAAAGAGAGAATATTAAAGGCAGCAAGGGAGAAAAAGGAAGTAACATACAAGGGAGCCCCAATAAGGCTAACAGCTGATTTCTCAATGGAAACACTGCAAGCTAGAAGGGAATGGCAAGAAATATTCCAAGTAATGAGAACCAGAGGCCTGCAGC
>PVIA01007227.1:0-60000 GCA_004024845.1 Tonatia bakeri
TCCTTCCTTCCTTCCTTCCTTCCTTCCTTCCTTCCTTCCTTCCTTCCTTCCACCTATGCATGCCCAATTGCTCCAGCACCATTCATTGAAAAGACCGCCCTTCCTCCAATGAGTTCATTTGGCACCTTTGTTAAACTTCAGTCGGGTGTACTTGCATGGGCCTATTTCTGGGTTCTCTGTTGAGCTCCGCTGGTCTATGTGTGCACCCCTCCACACATTCCACACTCCGTCACTGTAGCAATAGAGTAAGTCTCACAGGGGGTGGAGTGATTCCCCGCCTTTATTCTTTTCCTTCTGCCTACAGAATGCACACCAGTATTTCCCTGAGTTCCTGGTTTGACGAATTCCTTTTAGTTTTTATATGTGTGATATATTTGTATTTTACTTTAATTCTTAAAGGATATCCTTTGCTGGGTACAGAATTCTAGGTTGGCAGTTATTTCTTCCAGCACTTAGAGGATATCTTTCCGCGGTCTTCTGCTTCCATTTTTCTGTTAAGAAGTCCTCTACAGACAGTCTTCCTTTTTCCTTTGGCTCCTTTTAAAGAGTTTATCTTCGTATTTGTCTTCCACCAGTTTTACTATGCGGCCTTAAATCTTTCATTAATTTTGAAAAGTCTCAACCATTGTCTTATCAAATGTTGCTTCTGCTCCGTTCCTTTTCCTCTGGGATTCCCGGAGCATCCAAGGCTGGCTGTTTCCCACACCCCCACGTGTTTTCTCTCCCTTTGTCTCTCTGTGATTCATTCCGACTATGTTTTCTGACCTTTGTGAGTTTTCTCCCCACTAATTCTTTTTTCACCTTTATCTAATCATTTGTTAAACCCACCCACTACATTCCCAATTTGGGTTATTTTATTTTCAGTTCTAAAATTTTCATTTTAAAAATTTACCATTTTTTTCTGGTTCTTTTCTGAAATTCTAAATCTTGCCCTTGTCTTGTGGAACAATAAAGACATGCTCGTCTTTCTCCCGAATCGCTGGCGCTGGGCCCTCCACCCTTGCACTTCACCACAGGTGACTGAACACACAGTCAGCATTTTACATTTATGTTACTAGTTTCTGCTTGCCGCCGCCCTAAAATTCTCAGGTCTTTTTCAGTCTCGACTTGCCTCAGCATTTTCTGCGGTGGTCAGGATCTCTGGAGACAGGACCCTGACTCCGAGAGCCACCGACTTCCCTTCTGACACAGGCTTTTGTGCCTGGAGGCCTCTGAAAAGGAAGTTTACATGAGTCCAGGGACGGTGCAGCCATAGTGGGAAATCCACTAACTGTAAGGTCAGCATATAGAAGGAAGTCCCTGCCCATCGAAGAACTTATCGCTTAACATGGGAGAGAAGAGGACACAGATCACTTGTCAGTGAGGCGTGTCAAAAACCAGGCAGTGCAGGTTCTGAGTGCCCTTCGCTTTCTGGGCGGAGACCACGAGAGCTGGGGCAGTTGCGAAGGGCCTCGTGTGCAGTTGCCAGGTCTAAGAGGAAGGGCCCTGCCGTGAATTATCTTCTTAAAACTTCTGTTCGTTCATTCATTCATTCATTCATTCACTGAGCACATAGGTTTGAACGTCTCTCTCTCCAGGCGCTGAGTGCTGTGCTGGCCCCGTTGGTGAACGAGGTGGACTTGCTCTCTCCAACCTTGCGTTCCTGGTACTCTGGGTTCTGGAGGGAGCAGGGCTGGCGGCGGGCTTGCTGAGAAGCAGTGGGGGGAATGAGAGGGGGCCCGGGACTGATGACCATCTGCCATCTGGTTTCCCCCAAACACTTGGCCCCTTTGTAGAAGAAAGGGCGGAGTCCTGGAGGTTCATCCTGCTGAGGGCACAGTACTAACAAATGGCCTTCACCTTTGCGCCCGTATTTGGTGCGGTGTTGGGGTAGGAATCAGAGGATGGCGTGCGGAAGCCCCCCACCTGTTCTCTCTGTGGCACGGGCCAGACTGCACTTTTGAGGGGAGCAACTGTAACTTTTCTCCTCTGAATCCCCAAAGCCTGGCTCGTAGCAGGTGCATAGGACACGTTAATCATAAAAGATGCTACCCCAAGAGTATCTGCTGGAGTTCTCTGCCTTCAGGTACTGGTCTTATTTCCACTTGAACATGAGGCTTAAGGTTTATTGACTTGCTCATAGTCACAGACCCTGCATTTTCTGCCCTCCTCAGGTCTTTACCGACCCTCTTAAGCTCTGTGTCATAATTTCAATTCATTTGGATTGACCTTGTGTTGATTTCTTACAGCACTTAGCCTGGATTAATCATTTTATTATCTCAATTACAATAGCATCCATTAAAAAATCATACCAAGCACTGTGTTAAGTGTTTGAATCCTTCAACTCAGTTTCTTTTCACATCCCTTTGAGAGAGATACTTTTGTTATTCCCATGTTACAAAAGAGGAACTTGGGGTTTAGAGGGGTAAGTAACATGCCCAGGGTAGCACAGCTAGTAAGTGCTGGAGCCAGGATTTGAACCCCACGTGGTCTGACTCAGAAGCTCACGCTCAAGAGCAGGCGCCTTTGGGTGCAGGGGGCGTGTCTTAGGTTTTTGGTTAGTTTGTTTGCCTTTGTTGTTCTTTTTGATTTTCTTTCCACAGTCCCCTCCCCACCCCCCAATCCCTTAACCTTGCAACAGCCTGGCAAAATGCTTTGTATTTGCTTGATTTGATATCGATTAAAGATTTTTCAGCTCCCAGAAATTTTAACGGTGGCACTGTCAGGCCGCAGGCTGCCACTAGGTGGTGCTACATTCCAGCGAGTGAACAGCTGCTGGCCCTGGTTCCTGCGAGAGACAGTCTTGGGCAGCTCCAAGCACGGAGAAAGCTGCGTGGTATGTTCAGAAGTGAGAAAGCTGGGGCAGGTGGAGGAGGGGAACCACACCTCCTAAGAACGGAAGGGTGAAGAAGGAGTCCTCCACCCCAGTTGGTGCCTGATGCTGCCTCCCAGAAATCAGGCTGTCAGGAAAATGGGAGACCAGATAGTGCAGGACCAAAACGGGGTCTGCAGCTCCCAGTGTGTGGGTGGAAACACGCCAGGGCCAGAGGCTATCAGAAAAAGCAGCCTGTAGGGCTCTCACTAGAGAGGGGCCTGGCCTCCCCTTCCCCTCTTCCCTGACTCAGGACTGGGACCACAGAATGCAAATGGTCCAACCAGCCTTTTAATTCCAGTTCCACTGAGATGGGTGGCTCCCCAACCCCCAGGTCGGGCCTTCAGGCTGCTGCTGAGCTTCAGGTCCTGGGAGGGAAATGTGCGGTGATTGATTTCAGAGCCTGGCCACTGCTAGTGGTCTAACCTCTTCCACAGTCCTCCAGGCACGCGCTCCTCTCTAGCCAAGTCACCTTTCGGTGCAGAAACAGGGTCACTGCGGTGCCCAGGATTTGGGTGGCAGAGCTCAGATGTGGGCGGGCCCCTTAGGGCTGCCCTGGTCGGGGAGGGCTCCTTGCAGGAGGAAGGCCCCAGGGAGTAGGGTCTGGTTTGTGGACTTGAAGGCCAGGCCTTGGTGCCTGGCAGTGCATCAGTTGGGCAGGAAGAATGTAGGATGTCGGAGACCGAAACCTGACTGTAGACTAGCTGTGGGCAGTGACTGCATCTCGGCCCATTTCCTCTTCTGCATGTAGTTTATAGGCCACAACAGGACAATCTTGTTATTGAAAGGGAGCATTATTAACAATTACTCCGGGACAGCAGGCAGGAGCTGGGACGGTGGTCTGGGACCTGTGCTCACCCAGGTTACCTGTAAGACGAGTTACTGTCTAACCATCTAACTTTGATGCTGTCTGATTTTTGGCTAAGGCAAGCAGGAGGCAGCGGCAGAGAAGTGAGACCAGAATGTCAGGGCTCTGTCATATTCTGAGACGCACAGAAGCTCTGTGTGGAGCTCAGTCTTTGATTCCCTAGATCTAATCAATTACTCCATCTACGATCCCTGGATTATACAGACCCAGTAAATTTGCATGAAGCACCCCGGGGTCCCGGGCCCTGGAGAATTACACAGACACCCCCTGTCCTCACGGGGAGGTGAGGCTCCATCTGCCCAGCCAGGGGCTCTCATGTGAGGTGGCTGGGCCCTCTCCTCCCTCCCCGACTTCATCTGGGCTCTGCCCCTGAGTAGCTCTTGGCCGATCCTCACTTCTCTCCTTGGCTCCTGGGATGGTTTCTAGGAAGAGCACGGCCCAGCCCTTGTTCTGCGGGGCCCTGCCTTGCCTACACTTCCTATCCCATCTAGCCTCTCCATCCTAACAACCCCATGACAAATTATCTCACAGCGAAGTTAAATTAGCTGCTGCCCCCAATGCTGTGGATTATAGGGGAAGGAACGTACATAGCTCATTAACTCAAACCCAGCCCCTCCCCCAGCCTCAGCCTCCCTCCCTCCTCTCTCCACTTATTTCTGGAAAAGGGACTTGGCCAGAGGACTGCCTCTTCTTCCCTTCGAGGACTTCTTTGGTGAGGAAGGGATGTGAGGGCAGGGGGTGATCGCTTGGACACTCAGGAGTCAGGACCAGGTGTGAAACCTGCAGTCTCACACCTCCTGGCATCCACCAGCAGAGGGCACCCTGGCGGAGTGCAGGCCCGGTTGCTGCCTCTGGACTCCTGGGGGGTGGAGAGGAAGCTTGGGGGAGGGTGCTTCCTCCCCAGGCCTTCGCATGTGGAAGGACCCGCAGAGCACTCTCTGGAGACCTCCTCTGGGGCAGGGAAAGGGGACAGCCCTGCCAAGGGTCTTGCCTGAGGATGCCTGGGAGACTTGCACAGCAGCGCGTGCTATGGTGTGGAAGGAAAGGGAGTCTGTGTGCTGGGGTGACCTTGCCTTGACCTGGCAGCAGGGACTCTGGTTTCAGCTAAGAGCATGGTTGGCACCTCCAAGGGGAGGAGACTGGAGGAAGGGGATTCCGAGAGCCCTGCTCAAAGCCTGGAGGAAGGAAACTGGTTGGTTAGGAGGATAATGTGCCCATTCACAGGCCCGCCTGTGGACAACAATAGCAGGGTCCTGGAGGAGTCACCGTTTCAGAGGGTCATGAAGAATTCATTGGGCTTTTGTGCCCGCCTGCCCATGAACTCCAAGCAGAAACAATGGCTGGGGTGGGGACCTTTGTCTCCCTCCCTGCGGGGGCAGTGTCAAATGTTGGCCATGTGTGGGTGGGGAGCTCCTCTCTCTTGGGAGAGGGGCTGTCCCGTAACTTGACGAGAGACACCAAATTCAGGGCTAATTAGTTGGAAATTAAATTTTCCGTTGGGCTGGGCCAGAAACAATTGGGGCTTGGGACCTAACGTCAGGAGAGACCACTGGGAAGAGGGCTGGTGTCACTCGTGTGGGCCTCGGCGAACCTCACATGGAGAACTCAGGGTCCTCACTGTCAGGGAATCGGCTGAGCACACAACCAAACACCCGTCCAACGGCAGCAACGTGGCGCTGGCACACCCAGTACTCTCCTAGTGAGGGGCGAGCCAACCACTTGCCTTCAGATGCAGACGAGGGACAGCCACAGAGACATCAGGAAGGCCCGCTGTCCTACCCGCTGTTTCTAGCACTTACACTCTGCCCCACCCTGTGTCCTGTCCAATAGCAATGTGTGCAAGGCCTGAAATCCCAGCTTCCGAAATTCATTTCTTTGTGACTTTATGACTGTTTAATTAATGTAGCATGTATCAAACTCTCACTGAACTCACCTTATGCGTCAGGCACTATTTCAGAAGTGAGGACATGTGAATGATCCAAAGGTGGAGTGCCTGTTTTTATGGAGCCTCCAGTCTAGTGGTGGTGGTGGGGGGAGGCGAAATATAAGGAAATATATATTATGTGGAGTGAAGAAGTTATGCAAAAACAGAACTGCAGTGAGTAAGGGTGTTCTTTGAGAACGGCCAGGACATTCTCGGGCTTCTCTAAGCAGGCCCTTTGAGCAGCGGCAGCCCGGAAGAGTGGAGTGAGCCACGCGGCTGTCCGAGGGGCAGACACTGCAGGCAGAGGGAAGGGCCTCGGTGGGACTGTGCTTGGCATCTGAGAATGTCCAGTGGGCCAACGCGGTTGAAACAGAGTGAGTGGGGAAGGGAATGGGGGAGGATGAAGCTGGGGTTTGAGCCTGCAGGGCTTGAGAGGGGGGGCTGTTAGAAGAAATTAGCTTTAACAGAGATGGGCCGTTGAGCTTTTGCACAGGGAGTGACCTGATCTGACCCACATTTCACCAGGTCACTCTGGCTGCTGTGTGGAGGACGGGCTAGCAGTGGGGGCACAGGTGGAAGCAGGGAGGTCATCAGAAGCTTCTGCAGTGGTTGCTGTGTGAGATGGCGCCCACGGGGTCCCGCAGAAATGCCACTGCCTTTCTGTGTGTGCAGAGGGTGGTACCTCAACTTAGGCCCTTTTAAAGCAACCCCTGAGTGGAGATGCCTGCCACCTGGTGCCTCGGAACTGAGATGGTGAGGCTCTATGGAGAGGAGGAGTGGCAGAGCCAGCCAGCCTGGGAGCCCAGGGCCCCAGCTTCCCCTTCCGGCTCTGACTTCCTGACTGTTTCCAGGCACTGGTGTATCAGTTTCCAGGTCTCTGTGTCTCATCTATACCCTTAATACATCAGTGGGACAGTGTATTCCAGCCCAGGTGTGGGGAAGTGAGTGAGACCCCTGTGATCTCCAGGTGCCTGGGGTTCCTATAGGAGAGACAAGGACACAGGTGACTGGGACAAACAATAGTGGGGACTGAGAGATTTATTTAAGGTGTGCTGAGAGGCAGTGGGAAGAGGCCAGGCTGCCCCTGCCAAGAGCAGAGAGAAAGCTTCCCAGAGGAGGGAACTGCTGCGGGAGACTCCCAGGCCGACGAGAGGGGATGGTGTAGCGGACAGGACAGCGGGTGCAAATGCTTTGAGGTGGGAAGAGGAGCAAACTAAAAAGTCATTTTAAAATCATAGAATTTAAAAACCAGAAGAGACCTTAGAGGTCATTAAATCCAGTGTTTTCAAACAAGTGTTGGTCTTCATTCAAGTACGATATATGAAGTTTCACTATATAAATCAGATAATGTTACTAGCTAGTGTTTGTTGAGTGCTTACTGTATACCAGGTACTTGACATGTGTCGATTCATTTAGTTTTCCCCAGTGACCTCCTGCTAGGTTACTATTACTAGCATCCTCATTTTACATTTGAGGAACATGTGGCACAGAGAAGTTACGAAACTTTCCCATGGTCACACAGCATGTCAGTGGAGAAACCAGGGTCTGAACCCAGGCAGTGGGTTCCTGGCTGTGCATGTGGCTGCCAGGCTGATCAGCTTCTGTAGTTGCAAAGATGGGGCTGTTCATTTTAAGAGGGGGTTGTGCGCAGGAGCCCTGGTCCTGTCCCCATTCAAACATTTCCCCAGGAACGTAAGTAAGGGAGGGCAGAGGGTCCCATCTCACTCTGAGCACGGTGGCTGGCCCCAGAAGCACTTTAGGCAGAGAGGGGCACGATCCTGTCAGTGCTCCACGAATCCACGGGGATGACACTACACCCCTGTTCACTTCAGGCCACACTGGGCTGGGCTCTCAGAGGCTTCAGGCCATCTCCCCTGCTATCCTGCTCTCCCACGTTAGAGGAAGGCCCCCCTTTTCTTTCTCCCCCCGACTCGTTCTTTGGGCTTGTCTGCTCCAACCCCGTTCCCAAAGCAATCCCCTGAATCCACACCACTCCGAATCCCTAGGACTGTTTGGAGGTCTACTTATTCCATTATTACTTGACCTCATTCTCTCTCCCTTGAGGCCCAGCCAATGCGATGTTAATTCTTGTCGGCAGCCCCCTGGGAGAAAGGCGGAGGGTGTTCTCAGGTCCTCTGGCCAGTCTGCAGGTCAGTGCGGCGGCGCGGACACTAGGAGGCGCGCGAACGTCGGGGTTCAAGGGGTGGCTCCTCTCGGCCGGCCGGGCTCAGTGCTCAGCGGCCGCCAGGGGGCAGCAGAGCGCGGGGCCTGGGCGCAGGGCGCGGAGCGCGGGGCTGGGCGGCGGCACCTGCGTTCCGGCTCCGAGCGAGGTTCTCTGTTAGGAGGGTAATTTAGAGCAATTACACCGATTATTATTGGTTTTCTAATTAGTGCTTTTCCTACAGAATTAGCCGAGTGTTTATTAGGAGCTGCTTGTTGCCAGCCGCTTAACTGCTTCGCTGCCAGGCTCCGGACGATGCGTGTAGGGAGGGGTCGAGCGCTCTCGCCGCTGCGTGGGGCCTGTTGGTTATGTGGTTTCACATAAAAGCACGGATTAAATATTCATTCTGCTTTGTTACATATAGCATTAAATTTTTATCAGCTGTATGTTTTCCTTGAAGTTTTCCCTGCGTGTTAATGTACAGGCGGGCTGCGGAACAACCCCTGGGCCTTGGTGGGTGGGGAGGACAGATGGGGATCCTGGGCACGTTGGGGCCAGAGCGACGGGCGGGGTTGGGATGGTCACCCCTCTGACATATGTAGCACCTTTAGACTTCTCCCAAACCATGTGTCCCCAGATCCTTCTACTTTTCGAGCGGGCAGGCAGGGGAGGCCTTGTCCGCCCCACCTGATGGATGAGGAAACTGAGACACCTGCGGTGAGGGTCCTGGGTGACATCCCCAGGGCTGACTTGAGACCAGACGGTGGAGTCCAACTCATCTCTTCCAGCCCATTGTCATCTTCGGGAAGACAGGCCCCTCTCGCATGGGGGACACACCTGAGGTACCCCCGCCCCCATATTTACCCTCCCACAGGGAGATGGGCTTCAAACTTTCCAGGTTCAATCCTCGCTAAACTGGGGCCCTGCCTGGTGGCAAACTGACACTCACATGTGCTCCCGGATTGGGGTACCCCCTGTATAGTTGCTCCTTCTGGAGCCCTTAACCCCGGGAAGCAGCTTCAGGGTGGCGGCAGACAGAGGAGAGAGGTCGCTTGGGTTTATTCAATGCACTGTCTTCGTATTGCCTCACCAGCTTACTGCTTACTTTGCCTTGGGGGGAGGACGGGTTGCCCCCCATTCATTAGTCCTGGGTACCCCAAGTGAGAAACACTAGATGCACCAACTGCAGAACCAGAGGGTACAATTTGGTCCCCAAACGCCGATTCAGTCTTCAAAAGGCTTCTTGGAAAACTACCCAGCCCTCGTGTTTGTTTACAGCTCATTAACTACTTGATGGAGAGGTGGGTGGGGGCAAGGCTGAGAAATATTGACAGAAAATCAATCAGAAATGAAGATTAACGATCTCCAAAATGTTTCTGTGGGTCAATAGGGAAGTGGGACTTGTAGCCACCCCCTGGGATGAAGACTGGGCTGCTGGGAGGTTGGCAGGGACTCGGGGACAGAGACTAGGGGGCAGGGCTGAGCCCAGAACCAGTCAGCCTTGGTGTCCTCTCTTCCTGGCCTTAGTGGAGAATGGACGAGATAGTTAGGCTGGTTTACCTCACCACCACTCTGCGACCGGTCACACTCTGGGCCCAGGACACACTCCAAGGAGACCATCCCTGCTTCCCACCCCTCTGGTGTGTTTCATTCATTTTGACAAGGTCAGGTTTCTCAGGCAGGGATGAAGGGGTAGTCGTAAATAAGTCCATGAGGGCCACAGGTCTAGGATGGCAGAAGATGCCTCAGCACCTGACTGGGGTGGCCCCAGGTGCCTGGCAGCTCTGGAAGTTCTCCGGTTGCAGGGTGGGGAGGAGCCAGATTCATATACCCCCTCCCCATCCTCTCGTAGGCTTCCTTCTTTCCTTTGCTCTTTCCCAAGTGACCTTCCTGCACAGAGGTTCAGACAGGGCAGGAGGGGCTGCAGCTCCTGCCTCTTACCTGGACACAGCTGGGTAGGACCCCAGGGGCCCAGGGGCCCAGGGGCCCAGGTCACTGGAGAATTCCCAGGTCCCCTGCTGTGGAGGCCCGGGTGAGGCATGAGCACCTCGCAAGGCTGGGAGCCCCAGGCCTCAGGGCTGGCCTCTGAGAGGGAGCCACACAGCCAGGTGCCCCCATGTCTGCATATCTGGCCGTCCCCCTTAGGTACTGCCATTTCTGGCCACTTCTCCCTGGTTTTTTTCCTGCTCTCCACCCTGAAAGAGTCCTGGGGGCTGGGAAGCTGAATGGGCATGGCTCCCTGTTTGACATGGAGAGAAAGAAGAAACAAAGGGAGAAAGCCCAACGTTTGCATGTCAGCCTGCACATCCCGTCTCAAAGGGCTTCCCACAGTGAATGTCAGCTCAGGGCTGGGGGCTTGTGCAGAGTCTGGGGTTAGTGAAGCTGGGGGCCCCTAGGACACATAGGTGTGCCACTGCAGCTTTCTGGCATAGGCGGGACTCACGTCTGTCCCCTTTAAAGTCTGTTCTCTCCTGATAGTATCCAGACTAGGCCCACTGAGGTCTTTTTGAGATGCTGTCCTGCAGTTACCACTGACATTACTGACTCATCGCCTACAGGTTTGTGGGGCTGGAAGAGGTTTTAGATGCTCTGCACCGGGTGTCCCCACCTTGGGGCCACTGAGACTTGGGGCCAAGCCATTGTTTGTTGCGGGACTGTCCTGTGTGTTGTAGGATGCTCAGTAGCATCCTTGGCCTCTATATACAGGGTGCCAGCAGCACCTTTGTCTCTCTCCCATTATGACAGTTACTAATGTCTCTAGACATTGTCAAATGTCCCCTGGAGAGCAAAGTCACTCCTGGCTGAGAATCAGTGCTCTCCATTGATCTTCTAATACTCGCGTCAGCTGACAGAAACGGGATGTGACATATGCAATGTAATTTAAGGCAAAATGAGACAGCGGCCAAGTGCTCGGATTCTGGAGTCAGCCCCTTCTAGTTCAGATTCCACGTCTGCTACTGGTTCGCCCTCCTGTGAACTGTGAAAAGGCAAGTAACCTCTACCTGCCTCAGTTTGTCCATTTACTGAGTGGGGACGTGCACGTGACCACCCTTATGGGTGCTGTGAGCATTTAATAAGACAACGCACACCAAGTGCTCAGCAGGTTGCCAGGCACCTCACAAGGGTGCAGTTAACAGCCAAGAACATTAGGATCAGACAACAGGTTCTGGACTCCTCTCTCGGCTGGAAATACGAAAGCCTGAAGACGCTCCCAGGTGATAGCATTCTGAGGACCCATGACAACTTCCTTTCAACCAGAAATATCCTTTAAAAGATGCAGAGGCTTTTGGACCCATATCATCAGATTGAACTGGAGATCATGGAAATTAAAATTTTATTAATTGATATTTAAAAAAATTTACAGTTGATGGACTCCATGCAAAATGAGCACAGACAGAGGAGGAATAATTGCTGAAAAATCAGACAAGAATTTCTCCAGGAATGCAGTGCAAAGGTGAGGGGATAGGAAGCAGAAAAGCTAATTAACGCAGAGGACATATAAACAAAGAGGGTCAAAGGGAAAAACAGACGTAACGGGAGAGAGGCAATACTTCAAGAAGTAATAGAAGAGAATAATCCAGAACCAAAGAAAAGTATAAGTCCTCAGACTGAAAGGGCCCGTGGATGTCCAGCAAAGCTTTAAACCCCACAAACACAGATGTGTCATCGTGATATTTTAGCACACTAGAGACACAGGGAAAATCCAGAAGACCTCCAGCGAGGAAAACAAAAATATGCACATGTGCCTGAGTTTCCTGGGGCTGGCTTAATAAAATACCACGGACAGGGCTGGATTCTGGCAGTCTGAAATCCAGCTGTTGGCAGGGTGGGTTCCTTCTGGGTGTGCTGGAGGGGTGGCCCTCCCATGCCTGGCTCTGGCGGCTCCTGGCAACCTGGGCGTTCCAGGCTTGTAGCTGCATCGCTCCAGTCTCTGCCTCCGTCTCACATAGCTTTCTTTTCTGTGTTCTCCCTTCTTTTATTTTTTTATCCTCACCCAAGGATGTGTTCATTTATTTTAGAGAGAGGGAATGGGAGAGAGGGAGGGAGAGAAACATTGATATGAGAGAGAAACATGGATTGGTTGAATCAGTTGCTTCTTGTATGCGCCCTGACTGGGGACAAAATCCACAACCTAGGCATGTGCCCTGACTGGGAATTGAACCTGTGACCTTTTGGTTTATGGGACGAAGCACCAACCGAGTCACACTAGCCAGGGCTTCTCTCGTGTTGTCAGGACACTAGTCTTTGAATTTAGGGCCCACCCACATCTCAAGATCCTTAACTTAATTCTCTCTGAATACCCCTCTTCCCAAATAAGGTCACCCTCATAGGTGCTGGGAATTATGACTTGGACATATTTCGGGGGGCACTGTTCGACCCACTAGACACAGGAACAAGAGCTGGATTGGTACCACACTCCTCATCAGCAAAATTGGATACCAGAAAATAATGAAGCAATATTTTCAAAGCTCTGAGGGGAAATGGCTTTGAACATAAATTATCATTCAAGTGTGAGGGCAAAATGAAGTCATATCAGACAAGTACGGACTCAGAACATTTACCAGCTTTGCAATTCTTCTTTGGAAGAATTATTGCATTTGGCTGGTGTGTAAGATGCCGTCTTTCCCTCCCCCATCACCTCCCCTGCCAGCAAAGAAAAAGTAACCCCAAAGTGTCTGGTATTGTATATTTCTTTAAATATACTTGATTTATATTGTTATGCAAGCCGCTACATTTACATAGACAAAAGGTATTATAGGAGTATAATGTAGAATAGTTTGCCACCCTGGCTCTCTTCACCCTATTTTTCCTCCCCAAGCAGCACCTCTCAACCATTGTAGCGATTTCTTCTGCTATTTGCTTCCTTACTTACCGATCCTTATGTATATAGCAATTTCTTGATTCGAGTTTTAAAAATTACCTACTGGCTTTCAAGTATGGACAATTAGATTTCAGGTCTCTCTGCCCATTTTCTCCCTCCCCGAACATATCCGTCCACCCTTCCCTCATCCTCCAATACAGCTCTGCCACAAGTTGTGGTTAAAATCACTATTGGCTTATATTTGCATGACCATATAAATATTATTCACAGCTAAGTTATATACTACGTTACGATTATAGTCCTTTTTTTCTTCCTTCTGGATCCATACCTTTTTATTTTTATTTGCTCAGTCTATATGCCTGTTGGTACATAACTGCTAATCCATTCCCACATTCTCCTGCAGACACGGAAGTCTCTCCTGGCTGTGTTCGCTCGCACTCACTGCTCTGTCAGCCAGTCCCCTGGCATGTTTTCACCTCTTTTCTTGGTTGGGGTCCTGTTTGCAGATCCATGCCTTCCTTTTTCTTGATCTAGTTCCTCTTTATGGTGAATGACACCATTCGGGGGCCTCCTGTGCAAGACGGGAACCCTCTCCCTAGGGGCTGTGGCTGGATGTGGAATTCC
This sequence comes from Tonatia bakeri, assembly GCA_004024845.1. Taxonomy (NCBI): domain Eukaryota; kingdom Metazoa; phylum Chordata; class Mammalia; order Chiroptera; family Phyllostomidae; genus Tonatia; species Tonatia bakeri. The sequence continues at coordinate 13,251 of PVIA01007227.1, forward strand.
CAGTCGGGGAGCCTTTTCCCATGGACTTTTGACGGCATTGCTGTAGATATTCTAATTCCAGCTCATTTGAATGTGATCATTTATTTATTTTTTTATCATTTATTTTTAATGTGATGTTTTTCTACTCTCTGGAGGCTTTTAGGATCTTCTGTTGATTTCTACCATTCTTAAATTTTACTCTGATGTGCCCTAATGTAGGCCCATAGCCGTCCAGTTCAAAAACCCAAAAACCAAAAAACCAAACTCATTTCTTAGCCTCCTTTCCAGATGGGTATAGCTTATAAATATAAGCAGAATCAGTGTGTTCTGGGAAGTCTCTTTAAAAGGATAGGGTACCCTGTTTTTCCTACCTTCTTCCTTCCTGTTGATGAAGGTGTAATGGCTGGAGTCCCAGCAGCCACATTGAACCATGGGGTGGCTTCGGAAACAGAAGCCGTGTTCTCTGAAGCAACAAGATAGAAGTCTGAATCCCTGAGACTACGCAGTGACCACACTAGATGTAGGCTGATTCCTTCTGGGCTTTCCTTTTTTAGAAAGAAAACTACATTTTGATGTTTTTAAGCTACTATTTTGTGGACTTTTTGTTAAATAACGCCAAACTTATTTTAAATGACAATAGGAGGGAAATAATATATTTTTCTTCATACAATCACTTTTAAAACCCTATCAAATAGCACTCAATGTATGATGGCAAAAAGCAGGTAATTATCTCCCCCTGAAATATACCTGGATACAATTGGGATGGGCCTCATACAACCGAGTACCTCACATGCAACCAGATGAGTCTACAAGGAAAATGCAACAAAGTAAAAAGAAATTAGTAAAACTTGTTGTTTATTGTAAATCTATTTAAAAAGTAAGAGCCAGAACAAAAAATTTGGATACTGTCAAAGAGAGGAGACCACGGGGAGGTGGCGAGGGAGGGAGCAATAAACAGTGCTTGTGTGAGCTTGAGCTGGGGTGAGTGTAGGTACTGCACATTGGCAGATGTTCTGGAAATGCAAGGGATTGTGGGCACAATTTTAAGGGGAAACACCAGAAAAGTAGATACATAGGGTACAGCTCTCAAAATAATAGAAAAACATGAAATTGAATGAAGACAGTTCAAAAGAAATTACCACAAGTCAGAAATGGGTAGAAACCAAATCAGAAAGCACGATACATAGAATATACTCAGAGACATGCCCATGCAACATCGCTCGAAGGTTCTAAACCTGTGAGTGATACTTGAGAGCAAGCTAAATACTTCTCAAACTGGCTTCTTAACAATCCAGTTTCGTGAAGTTTTCTAGGCAGATGCTCATACAAAGCTAGTGGAAAAATTGAAAACAAACGGAAAGGTATAAAGGTGTATATCAGGGGAGTCTAGCAAAATGGAAATAAGAATAGCAACCTTAACAGCAAATAAAATTAAGAGAAATATTTTATGTTAATGAACAGAACTCCCTGTTCAGATGTTGTGTGGCCCTGGCTGGTGTGGCTCAGTGGTTGGAGTGCTGTCCCTGTAGCCAGAAGGTTACTGGGTTCGATTACCAGTAGGGCACAGGCCTAGTTTGTGCGTTCACCCCCAGTCCCGGTGTGGGTCCGTGTGAGCCCCAGTCCGGGCGTGTGCGATCCTCCGTCCCTGCGTGCATCCCTGGTCTGGGTGCGTAAGAAGGCACCCAGTCCATGCTTCTGTCATGCCTGTGTTTCTCTCTCTCCCCTCCCCTCTCTCTAACAAAGCAGATGAAAATGTCCCCAGGAGAAGATAAAAAAAAAATAAAGAGACGATATGTAACAATCTTGAGCCATTCTGCATGTAACAAAGAACCTGAGAATATATAAAGCAAAAAATAATAGTGCTACTGGGAGGAATAGATAAATACAATGTCATAGCCGGAGACCTTAACTTTTCAACAGATCAGCAGGGCAATCAGGTAAAGATATAGACAGAGGATACAAATTAGCGTGATTAACAAGGCTGATGAGCTATAAAATGTGTGATATAGACTGAACAAATAGAGAATATAAGCCCTTTTAAACACATATGGACCACTCATGTAATTGCTCATGTGTTCGGTCACAAACAAAATTTCGATACATTTTTAAAGGTGACCATCTCACCTAATGTCACATTCACTAATCATAATGCAAAAAAAAATGAGACCACAAAACGATAGCAAAAATAAACCTGTGCACCCATCACCGAAGTGACACAGTCCTCCAATTATTGGGTTAAAGTCAATCCCCATGAAAATTACACATGATTAAACTAAATACGAGAACACAATATATCAAAACATATGGAGCGTTGGTTCTCAGAAAGTAATTAAAAGCCTTGGATCCATTAATTAGAAAACACCATGTCTGAAAAATAAACAGAGATATCAATTCAAGAAATTAGATAAGGAACAGCAAACAGAAAACCAAAGACAATTAACGGAAAGAATTAATAAAGATGAAAGTTCAGATAAATTGAATAGAAAACAAAAAGCAGAATTAATTCGCAAAACCAAAAGCATATTTTTAAGGGCACCATAGTGGATATTCCTTTGACAAAGTTGATAAAAAACAAGTATTGGTACAAATAAGCAATATATGAACTAAAAATGGACATAATTACAGCAAATGGACAAATAAATTACGTTTTGGGAAAATATTCACATTAAAATGACTGCTTCCTGCTCCCAGCTCTCCAAGTCTATAAGTGGGTCCTATAAATACATTAATAAAGCAGCAACTTTGTTAGTAAAATGTAATGGTCCTCCTTAATGTTTCTTTCTTATGTATCTTAGGTGTATAAAGGGCATCATTGTATTTTGTATGCATTTCAGAGTTTTCGTTCTTCTTTTATTTATTTTAAACCCTTACCCAAGGGCATATTTATTGGCTTTAGAGAGAGAAGAAAGGAGAGAGAGGGAGGGAGAGACATTGATGTGAGAGCAAAACCTCGACTGACTTCCCCCCATTCGCTCCCCGGCTCCCCAACCTGGGATCAAACCCGCAAACTGTCGGTGTGCTGGGCCATGCTCCCACCAGCTGGGCGTCTGGCCAGGGCTCACTCTTCTTCTTTAAAAGCTTCCCTTCCTCCACTGGTTTTGCCCATTCTGGAAATGTCACATGTCAACGTGCACCTCTTACTCATGCCAGGCCTCTCTACTGCTCCCTGCCACTTCCCGAGGGAGGGCCCCACACCGTGGATATTTGTTCACTGGGTGTATTCCAGCTAGATTCTGTAAGGGACAGAGGCTGACCCAGGTCGTCTCTTCAAGTCGCTTTTCACTGAATCGGAAACAAATCTGTCCGGGCACAGGCCTCTCTCTTGGCACCTCTGTTTCCCTCTGCCAGTCCTTTCCAACCTTCCTCCTCTCCCAGCGGCCTTCCTTGTCACGTGTGTTCCCTCATCAGACCAGCTGCACGTGGTTCTGACTCACTCCCCCTTTTGCCCGATGGGCCCAGTCTCCCTCTAGTCTCTGGTTCAAAACTGTTAGGGAGGGTTCGTGTCCTCTTCACACCAGGCCTTAACAGGTCACTGTCTCTCCCAAGGTATGTCTGCCCTTGGGCTGAGTGTCCACCTCTGGTCCAGCCAGGGGGGACCAGGAGTCCATGCGTACAGCATGCAGTGGGGGCAGCTGGTGGTCTGCTCTGGCCACGTCCCCTCAGAAGGGGGCACGGAAGTGACATCTCTGGCATGGGCCGACACGTTTGCCTGGGGGCAGGACCACCATCTCCCCAGCAGGTCATTGGGAGGGACAGTGAGCTCTGAACCTCTCAGAATATGAGCACCCTGTCAGGACACAAGGAGGGTGCCAAAGCCTGCCGTGTCCTCTGAGACTGGGTGTTCTCGGGTTGGGATGGAGCCAGTGACTCGTAAACATCCAACTGGCTTTCAGGCAGTTTCCAGAAGCTCTGGGAACTGCTGCTGCTGCTTCCATCCTTGGAGACATGGAAATTACACAGGCTTCCACAAGGCCTCCGGGGACACCTCCCTGTGGTTAGGACACTGCACAGGCAGCCATCACCTAAGAACTCACTTTTGGGCTCTGAAACAAGTCACCCCCTGTGCCTCATTAAGCTGAGGGATCGTGTCCCTGACTGAGCTCTGAGGCTGCAGTGTCCCTCTGTCGTAGCGGTTGGGGCTGTCTGCACTGTGGTTCCAGGTTTGCTCCCTGCCCTGACCAGGCCAGCCTGTGGGAGGAGGACATTCCTCGCCACATCATGGCAAGCTGTGCTGTGCTATGTGCTTTGCACAATGAAATGTGGGTGGAAGTGACATATGCCCCTTTGGAGCAGGTGCTTCTAGAACCTTCACATTGCCCTGTTATTTCTCTTTTCCTCTCCATGGGACCTGCTTCCACTTGCCCCTGATATGAAGAGGCACAGAGCTGAGGCTCACAGACAGCCTGTGATGCTCACACATGTAGGTCGGAAGTAAACCCGGCTGTTGGAAGCCACTGAGTTCTGGGGTTACTTATCACTGCAGCATCCTCAGCCTGGGCCGACCAACAGAGCACATAACCCCCACAGTGTGGGCCTTGCTTTATTTCTGTCTCCTGCGCTAGACGGGAGAGCAGGGACTGACTGGGTCTTTCCTTTATTCAACTGCTACTTGTTTGGTGCTTTCTATGTGACAAATATAGACCCTGAGGATGCAGAGATGAAAAGATTAGTCCTTGACCTTGAATTGTCAGCCTGATGTGGACTGAATGTTTGTGTCTTTCCAAAATTCCTATGTTGAAATGCTACCCCCTGATGTGATGGCTGTAGGGGGTGGTGCTTTTGGCAGGTGATGGGACCGTGAGGATGGAGCCCTCGGGAATGGGATTAGTGCCCTCCTAAGGAGACACAGCGGGGCGTGTTCTCAGTCTCCCTGCTCTTGTGGTGCGCAGGTGCAATGCGAAGACAGCCACCCTGGAACCAGGAAGTGGGCCTTCGCCAGACCTGCCAGGACCTTGATCTTGGACTCCCCAGCCTCCAGAACTGTGAGCAGTAAGTCTTTGTAGTCTATTACCAGTCGGTGGTAATTTGTTATAGCCACTTCGACTGGCCAAGACACCCACATAAATGACAGTGACCGGGGTTCTGAAGAAAATGTGCCGGAGGGGCAGAGGAAGAGTACCCACATCTGCTGGGGCGGGGAGGGCCGGGGCCGGTGACACGTAAACCTTGTTGATAAAGTTGAATACGTCTGTCTGTGTTTGTCAGTTACGGGTTTGTGTCCCCCTCCTTCCCTTCAGAAAGGTCTCGAAGGTGACAAGCCTCTGGGTGTGCACCTGAGGCCCTACTGCCAAGCGGAGAGCCTGGCACCCGGGGTCCCTCCGCAGGTATCGTTGAGTGTTGAGTGCCCGAGCGCCCCCTTCCGGCCGTCTTCCTTCTGCGGCTGCAAACTGCCCTCCTGCCCCTCCCTTCCTGCGGCCCACGGATTTAAACGTCCTCCGTACCGAGCAGATGGCTTTCCTGATACGCGTTAACACCTACGAGCGGAGCCCCTGGCCTTGCATGTAAAGAAGGTGGGTGTTTGGTGTTGATGTTATTCCAGAACACATATTTAGGATCTTCAGAAATCCTTGTATGGCTTTCAGCTTCGATCCCTTCGATGGAAGGTCCGGGAAGAACCGTGTGTGAATGGCATGTAGAGTAAATGATTACCGCGCAGAACCTCCTGATTAGCCAGGCGCGCACAAAGGAATTTTGTCTCAGATCCTCTGACACTGACAAACGGCCCCTTCAGACGGGAAGTAAACTGCGTCCTCTGGCAGGCAGAACCGAGGACTGTGTCAGCTGGGGGAAGAAAATCCAATTTGCTTTTAAATGCCATTTACAGACTGTTTCTCTCATACTAACAACCCGCGTTATTGGAGTTGAGAATGTAAAAGTTCAGATGTTAAGAAACTTGGTGCAGACTCCGCCTGGGCAGGAGGTGCCTTCCTCGGGCTGGGCTGGGACGGCGTCGGGGTTTGGGGGCCCGGAGCAGCCCCGTTTTTCAGGCAGTTGTTTTTTCCCTCGTGTGCCAGCGGTTGTGGAATAAACTACTTTGCCAGGCAGTGAACAGAACATAAAATCCACCGAATTATGTCCTACTTAGGAGTTTCCAAAAGGCAGCTTTGAAGCAAATTCCTGAGGATAAGCAGGATGGGTAGGTGACTGTGCAGCTAATATGTGCACACACACAGTGAACAAAGCCTGTCTTCTAACGGACTCAATAGCTGGAGGTGGGAAGAGGAATGGAATTCAGAGTCAGTAGCCCATTCTGCTGGCTCTTTTGCCCACCTCCGCCCCTGTCCAAGTGGCAGGGGTGGCCTGCTAGTTTCTGGTGTGCAGGCTAGGTGAGGAGTGGGGCGGCCGAGGGTCGCCATATTGGATGGTGGGCTCTGTGGGCAACCAGATGTGGAGTCAGAGCAGGTGGGTTGAGGCAAGGCTGCAGGGAAGCCAGCAGCCAGGAGGGCTGACAGGATCAGTGGACAGCAGGGGGTGTCACAGGGTTTTGTGGGGGTGCTGTGATCAGGGTGTGCGTTCAGGGATGTGATGGCAGCGGGTGCTGGTTGAGATGGGCATCGGGGGAGGTGAATAGGACAGAGGTTTGGGGACAATGTGAAGCAAGGCACATGATAACAAATAGGGAGCACAGACTGCTGAAGTCAGAGTGTGGCTCCGCAACCGGGAAGGCACCCCAACCACCACTCTAAGGCAGCAGCGTCTGGAGTATGGGGCAAGGGCTCACGCCCAGCTCAGCCTCAAAGGCTCCGGCTGACTTGTTACTGGCAAGAGTCACTTTGGTTAAGTTGGACTCTGGTTAGCCTGGACTCTGCAAATGGGAACCGGTTTCAGACATTAAAGGGTTGTAAGATTGGGGCCAGAACAGCTTGGAACAGGTGGGAATGGAAGTGGGCAGAGCGCCGCCCCCAGTGTTAGGGGGAAGAGAGTGGTCCTGCATAACAAGTGCTGTGAAACGCGTCCTGCTTCCCCAATGCAGGGGGAACTACAAGGGGTTTTCACTAGGGTTGGTACACAACACCCCTACTCCTTACACTGCTTGGAGATCCAGGGACCCCGTTTCCTCCAGGCCATCTAGTGAGTAGAGTGGGATTGGTGGACTGGCCATGGTCCCCAGTGTGTGTTTGAGCAGAGAAGTCAGTGAAAGGAGAGGGGCATGCAAACCTGCCCAGGACTTTCACAGGCCTCTCTGCACCCACAGTGAGGCTGAGACCCTCTCTGAATCTCTGTGGCATGGACACAGCAGGTGGCCCTTCTGGTCCACTTCCTGCATCTTTCTTTTGCTCTTGAATACTCTGGCTAAGGACCTGACTTGCATTAGGGTCTGCCTCTGCACCTGGGGCTAACCAGCTGCTTCCACAAAGGGTGTGGGCCACAGTTCACTGTCCTCCATGCCCAAGGCAGAGGACTTGTTCCTGCTTCCCAGCGCCCTGTCCTGTGCCAGAAACCCTGCCCTTGCTTGCCTGGGGTGAGAGGTTAGTTGTTTGATGGCATGGGAAGCAGTGACAGAGATGGTGCCTCCCACAGGTGGGTTCTTTTTTGCTTATACCATTAAATGGGACCTGGGGGACCAGAACCCTAGTCTCAGCTGTGCTAACTGTATTCAGTTATGTCTCTTGATGTCCCTGTCTGTTAACTTGGAGGCTCAGCCAGTATCATTTTTTTAAAAAATCTTCACACGACATATTCATTCATTCTAGAAAGAGAGGAAGAGACAGAGAGAGAGAGAGATGTGAGAGACACATTGATTGGTTCCCCCCCTGCCCCCCCTGCCACAACCCAGGCATGTGCCCTGACCTGGAATCGAACCCGTGAACTTTCGGTGTATGGGGCAATGCTCCAGCCAACTGAGCCACATTGGCCAGGGCTCAGCCAGAATCATTTTAAATATTCCTTTCCAGCCCTGAAGTTTCTGTCTTTTAAAATTTACTTTATATTTTGCTTACTTATTTACTTCCTTATTCTCCCTCTCCTCATTCCCACAGCAATTTGAACCTGTTGTCCGTCACCAGCATCCTTTCCCTCTATGGCACACAGCGTCTCCCAGTTTTCACAGTGTTTGGGAAAAGAGGAGGTGGGAGCCATTGCCCCTCAGCTGTCCTCCCGTCCAGCCTGCTCTGTCCTTCCACCAGCCCCTGCACTGCGTTTCTGCTCAGCAGGTAAACAGTGAGCACCTGTGCCTGTCAAGCACCATTGCTGTTTCTGCCTGCCCCTGGCTCACAGCTTCACGGGTTCGAACACAACCTGACCTTCCCTGACCTTTGCCTTGTCCATCCAAATGTACTTGTCCCCTTAGGGGTGGACTTGTCCTTTGTGACCATGCTCATCCAACTATCTACTTTTATAATATCTACTTTTATATCTCCACCCCACTCATTGGAGATAATAATAATGATGGAGATAATAAATTGGAGAGAATAATAGTATTGGCAAAAATAACAATATTGAATACAATTATAATAACATTAGAGAATATAATAATAATATTGGCAAGAATAATAATATTGAAGGTAATTATAATAATATTAGAGGATATAATAATAATATTAGAGAATATAATAATATTAGAGAATATAATGATATTGGCAAGAATAACAATATTGAAGGTAATTATAATAATATTAGAGAATATAATAATAATATTAGAGAATATAATAATAATGTTGGAGAATATAATACTAATATTGGAGAATATAACATAATATAACCCACACGCAGAGCCCCTATTCGTGGGAGGCCCCAGTGTGCGCTGGTGCACAGTGATCACGGGCAGGAAGTGGTGGGAGGTGGGGAAGGTGGCCAGGCAGGGAGCTGGCATCAAAAGTCATGTCATGAGAGCTGTGATGCTGGGTCATGAGAAACTGGGTAAGACCTCAGGGACTGGAGCGACAGGACCAGCACACCCTGACTCCGTATCATGCCACACTGGTCAGCCATGAATCTCCTCAGACCCCAGTCCCACCCCTCGTGGCCTTGCTCCTTCCCAGTGCCGTCCAGTGTACATTTACTGGTCTCTGTGTGGTGCTCATCTGAGGCACGAGAGGAGGGATGAAGAAGACACCGGGGCTTCCCATGGCCGCCGTCTCTCCCAGATGCTCAGAACGGGGGTTGTCTGGAAATCTCAGCGCGTGATGGTGAGGTGTGGATACGTTTGGAGAAATGCACCGAGACAGCAGAGCTCAGCGGGGAGCACTTGTGCCTCAGGCCCTTCCCTCAGGGTCCCCAGAGCCATCTGGGGGTCTCTGGTTGCAGGAGGTTGGGCCTGGTCACCTTGCCTGTCCCTCTGCAGGGCCCTGTTCTGGGGCAGTTCGGATTTGGTGACGCAAGCTCTGGTTCTTCAGTGACGCGGGGGCTCTGGTCTCTCACAAAGGAAGATGAGGCACTGGGGACCAGCCAGTCACCTCTGGAGAGTGGCCTGGTTGGAAAGGGAATTGAAGAAGGATCTGGATGGCTGTTTCTGTTTCCTTCAGGCAGCCACCTCTGCTCATAGGCCAATTCTTAACTTCAAGCCTGCCCAGTATTCTCTTTGCCTTCTTTTAGTTAAGACAAACGTGTGGGGACTTCAAGTTTATCTTCTGCTGGACTGTTCATTCTCAAGGATGGTACCATGTCCTTTTTTCCTTCTGGATTCTTACCAGTTACCCTCAAACTGCTCATAATTACACCAAAATATTATAATTATCCAAATACTACTGTTACAATAAAGGACTTTTCAAAAGGAAAACAATCAAACTGTCTCATCACACCATTATTACTGAGTGCTTTCTTTTTTCTAGGTTGTCGCTTAATTTTTGTACTATTCATTCTTACTTTTTACAGTTTCCCTATAGTGGAATCATGCTTTATGTTCTTGTGGACTCTGAGAAGGAAGATAAATGCCAAGAAGGACTCCTTATGGTCAAATGGGCCCAAACTCATAACCACAGTCTATCAGAGCTTGCTGAGGGAGGCCTCGCACACTCACCAAATTTCAGGGGAAGTGCCACCAAGCCCCCTGCACTGTGTTCCTGCTGGCTGAGCTGACCCTTATAAAGGGCTGAGACCTGCCTCATCCAATCAGAACTGTGCGACCGTATCCCAATTTGCATCTATTCTAACCAATTGGAGTGGCTTCATAACAACCAATCAAAACATGTGATTCTGACCAAGCAGGACCATGCTGTTTGGACCAATCAGTACTGTGCAATTTGGAGTCCTCATTTGCATAAAAAGGTACCCATGGAGATCCAGGGCAGGAACTTTCTCTAAAAAAGGCAGCCTCCCCTTTGTGTCAGGGGAGCACACTTAACATGTCCTCTAGAGGTGTGTCTCCTAGATTTGTAAACTGTTCACTTGAACCAAGTTTCTGCCTTTTCTGCACTGCAGATTCAGGATGGATGTGACATTCTTGCCTTCAAACTTTGAAATACCCGTGAAAGGTTATGTCAAAGAGCATTTTCCACATTGTCTCACGACAGTTGCTTCTGGACTTCCCTCCACACTGCCCTTCCCCAACAATGGCCAAGGTAAGTAAAGGTAGTGGGGGGTCAAAGTGCAGTTTCTCCTAGGGACGTGTGAATAGAAATCATTTGGCAAACTCTTGGAAGCAGCGGGCAGAGGGGCTGCACTGGGTCTCCCTCCTCCATCCCCCTTTAACTTTCCCGTCCTCCCCAATCTCTTCCCCCACAAACTGCTGTTTGGTTAAGCATGGCTCTTCTTTGGCTGTCTGCTTCCACATGCTAAGGCCTGGAGAATAACTACATTGCTAACTGTGGAGCAGAGGCTGAAATCCGCACATTACATCCTGATTACGAGTTTCCAAAGGTGGCTTTGAGAGAGATTCCTGGGATAAGTAAGATCAGAAATACATTGGGTAATGTTTGTACACACACAGAGCAGGCAAAGCCTGCCAGACTCCTTAACAGGGGAAGGTGGGGAGTGGGGAGCAGGTTATTGCCTGGGCTGGAATAGCCGAGACCCCAGCCTGGGAGAGAGGGCAGCTGTTCCTGGATGGAGCTGGCCCTGGGACTCCTTTGGGACACGTTGTTTCCTAACCTGGTTTTGGGTTGGCTGGTATTGTTTCTCAGAAGCCCATGGCCATGTTCCTGAAAAAGGGGCTTTCTGGGCTGCTGCAGGCAGCTGGGCCTTGTCACCAAGGGACCTCTGCGACGTAAGGCCTGAGATTAAGGTCTGGTATTAGGTGCTAGCTTGACATCTGGGGAAATTGGAAGGGCCCCAATGACCTATATTCATGGTCCCTTCCCCGCTCTGCTCCCACAGATAAGGTTTCTGACCAGACAACCCTTCTTATCAAGGGGACCAGGAGCACTTCCTGTTTGTCCTCCCGGAGCTGGTCTCAGCTCCTGGAATTATTTGAACAAGCCAATCCCATTATCCCGTGGGCATCAGGGGTCCTGCTGCTACAGAGCCTGCCTCCCACAGCTCCTGGCTGTTGCCCCTGTTCCAGGTGCATCCCCCTTGTGACTCTGTGTGGTTTGTGGTGTCCTCCCCTGGCCTTTGAGCGTCTGTGACTAAGAAACCGCTGTCCATCTCCCCGGTCTAGGGTTGGGTGTTGTGTGTTCAGCCATTCCCATAACGCTAGAGCAGGAGCCCCTCCCTGTCAACATTGCGGGGTGGTGAGGAGCAGGAGGGGATTAAAGCAGCCTCAGAGACACCAAGGGTTGGGGAGAGACTCAGAGTGGACACGCACAAGCTGTGTGACCCTGACAGGCACGGAGACCTGTGGGGGCTGTTTTTGTCACCTGCCCATTGGCAGCAATGATTTCCATCCCACTGTATGAGATGGCAGTGTGCAAGGTGAGGGCGTCGCCGCTGTCCTGACGAGGGGGCTGGCGCAGGGAACTGGAGGCACGGAGAGCAGTGAGAAGCGACAGGCGAATCTGTGCGCATAATGGCATTATTGTCGTCCTCACTGTCGGACAATTGGATTCTCCTCTCTGAGAGGAACATTTGCTTCATTTTCATTGTTTATCTTTTTCCACGGGAAGCAGCTAGAGACATTTCGCAAGTTTCTCTGTCAAGCTTCCCAGCTTCTCCATCGAGGAGTCGATGGTCTGTAAACAAATGCTCCCCTGCACAGGGGGGCTCCCCCATCAAAAGAGACCTTAGGGGGAACCTTTTACAATGAGAGTTATTGCCCTGCAATGTCTCTCTTTGTGAAGTCGGAGTTTTGCTTAGCAAGTTGCTTGAAAAGTGGAGACTGTGTATCCTGGGCGAAACAGACCAGAGGCAGTGGGGCTGAGACATTTCCAAATCTCGAGATCAGGTCCCGGCCGCAGCTGCAGCCAGACGGGGCTTGCTTCTATTCTGGACTAGGAGGCTAATGGCCGGTGTTGCTGGGGAGATGGTGTGATGCCTCGGAGAGAACTTCCTCCCCTGTCTCCAACAACGTGATCTTGGGCAGGCTTCCCCGGTTTTCCCACCTGCAAAATGGAGATAGTAGTTCCTGCCTTAGTGGTTGCTGAAATGAGATGTCGTATGGGCCATGCATGAGCTCTGCAAACGCAGGTTCTGTTCCGGCTCTGAGCTCATTGTTATTCCTCTCCCCCTGCCTCCCACCCAAGTGCCCAGGGAAAGGTTGGTCAACTTGTCAGCTGTCCCACTTCTCCAGCCTACCCTGGGGACTTCTGCATGAGCCTGTTATCATCCCTGAAGCTGGGGCTCACAGCAGGGTGCCTTGTTCTTGTGAAAGTCTTTCCTGCAGTAAGTGTACAGCAGTCACGAAGGCCCTCACTTCCAGGAAGTCTTCCCTGATTAATCATACCTTTGCTTGATGGCGCCATTGCTTTTTCTTATTCATTTTACATATTTTTAAAAATTAAATTTATGGGGGTGACATTGGTTAATAATATCTTTTCTTTTTAATCCTTAGCCTCTTCTCCCTCATTTCTTTCCTTTGCCTTCTGGTCAGTTCCCACCTTCTCCCTTGTTTGTCCTCGTTTGCTGCTGCTTCCTTCTATAGGACTATCTTCTCTTGCCCCTCCTTTCTCCCGTCCCCTCCCCCTTCCTTCCTCTTTCTCCCCCCCTCCCCTGCCCCTGCGTTTTTGTCCCCCCAATTCCACCCTGAACCTCTCAATCTGTGTCATGGAGTTGGGAAGGCAGGTGCGGCGGCCTCTCCCTCCGCGCCCCTCCCGCACATGAGCGCCACCACGAGGAGTGCCTGTGGTCCTGTCCCATTTTGCCCTTCCCATTTGTGGTCAGTACTGGCGCAAACGCACACCAGGCCCTGGCTTGGGGGGACTGGGGCACTGAGATCTGGAGTGTGTCACCTTCCAGCCCGGCTCAACCATCCCCTGGAAATACAGCACTGTCTTGCCCAGATGACAAAAATAAAAGAAATGTGGGGACAGGGCCGGCACAGGCAGGCCCGGCGGTGCGGAGCGAGACTTCACACCAGCCTGCTCACCAGCTACCGCGAGCTAGGCTAATTAGAGGGGCCTTGCAGTCCCCGTGGTAATTTGCTGAAATGGAAGAAGTTGATTTTCTCTCCTTTTTCTGTTCTCAGGAATTCCAGTTTTAGGCTCTGGCAGTCTCTAACCACCACTCCCTTCGGCCCTCTGGGGAGGTGTTTGCTATGGAAATATGCAATTAATATTGCAGCGATCATAATTGCTAATTATTAAAACAATGCTACCCCCTTTTCCTGGCCTAGTTTCATGTTTAAAACCATTTAAATAACAGGGAGGAAGAAAAAAAAAGAGGAAAGAAGTTAAACACCACTGCTGAACTTGTGCAGAAGCCAGATGAGAGGGTCCCGGGCTGCCCAGGGTTGGTCCCCGTGCCTGGAAGGACAGCGCTCTCCAAGCCCATCGGTTAAGCTCCCTGCAGCCATGTGCTGGATAGAAGTGAGGCCCAAGTTGCGTTTTGGTCACTGGAATCCCATTTTCACGGTGACACAGAGCTATTTTCTCTTCGTTCTGATAGATCTCCAGTAGGGCCCCAGACCTCAGGGACTGCCCCCTGCCCCCTACCTTTCCCCAGCTTGCTTCCTGAGAGCCAGGGCAGGAGAGGTCTGGAAGCGAACAGTCGAGTGGGTTGGGTGCCTGGTTACTCCAAGGGCAAAGTGAACGAGTCTGTCTCGAATGCACAACTACAGCCATTTCTCTTGGTTCTTTCAACAAGACTTTAAGACACCAGTAATAAAGCAGCCTGGTCGATACTCTAAAGCACAGTTTGCATGATGTCATCCAATAATAAAAACCTTCCAGTACCCTTTTCCCCAACTCAGCCCACAGAGGCCAGCCCGGATCCCGCGCTCAGCATTTGCGTGTTCCGTGGTCCAGGCTCAGTCCGTTTGCCCAGCCTTCTCTGTGGCTGCTGCCGCCCCCGTGGTCTGGCCCTTCCCCAGGTATTCCCAAACTGCAGTGCTTCTGCAGTTAAGTAGAATGTCCTTGTCAGCTTTACTTAGCAAAATGCACTCCATTCTTACAGATCCCTCTTAAGTCTCTCTCCCTCCCCAGACAGAATCCTCTCTTAGAAAGACTCCCCTTTTCTCTGAACTCTCCGAGCAAATAGTTTGTCCCTTGTACTTAGGCCATTTCCATGTGTGTCTTCTAGCTCTGACTAGAGGCTGTTTCTTGGGGATGCTTACATGTACTTTCTGACCTTAGATTCCACACGCAAGTGAGAGCACATGGCATTTGTCCTTCTGTCTGACTTGGTTCACTTTGCCTAATGTCTACCCATGTTTTCAAAAGGGCAAGATTCCTTCTTTTTTTATGGGTCGAATAGCATTCCATTGTGTATAAATAGGGTATTTTCTTTATCTGTCTGTTCATCTGTAAATGGACACTTACGCTGTTCTCACATCTTGGCAGTTTCCCCCCTGAAAAGTGGGGCTCTTTGATAGTGTCTGCCACTGCAGGCCTGGGGCTGGGCCGCACACGCATGTGCTTTCAGCGCTGTAGCTACAGACAGAGGCACAGAGCGGAAGCGGGTCCCAGTGTTGGGACGTGGTTGGAGTGGATCAGAGATTTGGAGTATGGGGTCCACCTTTTCAAAGCTGCAGCACACCCCTGCCCATTAGATTCCCAGGCAGTATCTTTCCCACCCCATCATTTTACCCCTTCCTAAACCTTCGCTTCTGATAAAGCATCCTGGGATTCATTCACTCCAGCAACAAGTGGACTGTGAGTGTTTGCCACGTGTCAGGCATTGCGCCACGTGGCGGGAATAACATGAGGAGTGAAACCCACACAGCGCCTGTCCCCATGGGGCTTACAGACCATTTGAAGGCAGATTTAACCAAATAGTCAAACAACTCAAGTAAGAGTGCAGGGTTGTGACAATTACAAGGGAGAAGCAGGCGACACTATGAGAGTGTGCAGAGGCAGGACCTGGGGTGCCGAGAAGGCTTACCCCAGGGACGTGGAACTGAGCGGCCATGTGCAGGGTGAGTGAAGGTGTTGCCCAGGGAGCAGAGGGCGGGGTGAGGGGAGCAGGACAGAGCTGGGGTAGGAGGGGCCGAAGGACACTGGGCGGGGCTGGGATGCACTGACTGAGGGGTCTGTGGTGCAGGAGGAGGCTGGAGGGGGGATGACTAGAAGAGCAGGGATTTTGGTCTCTATCCCAAGAGCCCTGTGCATCGCTGGAGGGCTTTAAGCAGGCAGACAATGGAATCAGCTTCGCCTCATGCAAGCTCACTCTGGCTGAGCGAGGGGGAGAGAGCTCCCTGCTCTCTCCTGCTTCGGCGTCTGAACACAGAACCAGTGGGACTGCTGTCCTTGATCCGGGTCCAGTTCCACACTTACCCTTGTCCCCTCTCTCAAAAACACTGGAGCCGCAGTTGTTATTTTTGGAGGCTCTCACAGACGAGCCCAGCTTTTCCTCTACCCTGATGGAAACATGACCCTGTTTGACTGGGAAGGTCGTTGCTTCATCCACTCTTACAGCTTCTGGAGGTTCTGGCATGTAGCAGTGAGGCTGGAGGGCCCCGGGGAGACCGTGGGGCTGACAGCACAGCCCTTCCAGGTCCTGCTTCCCTGTGTTCGAGCCAACATCGTGGTGTGGAGAGACCCCGGGCTGTGGGTACTGAGGCTCGAATCTCTCCTTAACAACACAGTAGCTGTGTGATGGGGACAGGGGACTTACCGTGCAGGAGAAAGGTGGGCTTCAGGGGCTCTTGAAACTGGCAGAGACGATACGAGAAAGGCAAAGCCTTGAGCACACCCAGTGGTTTCACAAAGCCGGAACAGCTCCAATGCCACCCGATGTGGACACGTGGTCAGGGCCTTTGTCATTGCTCATGCAGGCACCGGGCATGGGAGGCTGAGGCCCCTGGCTGTCTGTGGGACAGAGGGCATCTAGCTGTTGTCCCAGTGTCCCCGTGGTTCTCTGAGGAGCCCAGTCCAGCGGGAAGGCAGGAACCTGGCCTGATCCTGTGACTAGGGCTGTGGTCTGGGAGGCGGGACAGAAGCTGGGTCTGGGGCACCCTGCACCACAGGTGGGTTCCAGCGGAACAGACATGGGAGGACTTGGTGGGAAGTGGAGGGCATAAGTGTGTCATGCTGCTCTGATGGGAGGGGGACAGGCACAGGCTGGCCACTCTGGGGCTCTTTGGGGGCCAAAGGCCCTTTATGGCTCCAGTAAATTGCCCAGTTTTACCGGATGATGGGTCCAGGGCACTGCAGCTGGTGGGGTCAAAGTTGCCGGTGTTCTGCCTATATAGCCGTGGGTGGGCTCAACACCCAGGCTCGGAGAGGCTGGGGGAGTGAGGGGCCCACAGGAGTGCTGTAAGAGCCCTGGTCTATGACTGGATTTGCAGAGTTCCCGCCTTGCTGAGATATTAGCCACAGCTACCAGCTGTGTGGGGTGCACTGGGGTCCTGCTGTGCTTTGGAGGCTGGCATGTGTGCGAGCCTGGGGGCCAGGGCTGCACCACTCTGTCCACATAGGGTCTGGCCTGGGTGGCACGTCATTGTGACCTGCATGCCTCTGGAGGATACTGGGGGATAGAAAGTGACCCTGTCTTCTCTGCCTTCAATGAACCCAAATTCACAAGCCTGAGGTAGGGGGGTGGCCTCCTACAAAGCTGCCCTTCGACAAGTAAAGGCATGGCTGTGACGGTCTCTTAGAACCAAGGGTCCATTCTCTTTCCCTCATGAAAGCACATGAAATACTTGACGCTTTAATAGAACATGAAAGGCTTAGGTGTAAACCGGGAAGCAGGACTTTGCATGGGATCCAGGGTCTCAGCTGGTGGAGGAGTATCTATTATATGTCAGGCAATTAGAAATAGGTTTCTGTTAACTGGCTGACTTTGTACACAGCTACCAGTGAAATGGACCCCCATCCCAGTGGCGTCCACCCACACTGGCACATCCTGGAATCAGTCACAGGTGTTTAGGAGTTGTAGGTCTTATATCTGTGTGTTGAATGTGCACTCAGTCTTTGTGAGGGTACTGGGGCCTTAGTTATAACGCTGACATCAGGTGATTTCATTTGTCCTTCATTCATTCTTCCGTTCATTCATCAGCTACGCCTGCTTACAGATAACATGAGTGTGAATGAAAACAGATAATTATGTGATTCGAGGAAGTCAATAATTGTCACTGACATGTTATGGGAATTTGGAACAGGAGGTTGTTTCTGGGGGCCCCCCTGGAGGAGGAGGCATCTGAGCTAGAACGTGGAAGATGGGTAGAGATGGAATGAGGCATGAGGCATCAGAAAACATCAGAGTCAGATGGTGACCCAACTCAGGGGACAGTGGAGAGACAGTGAGTGGGGTGAAGAGACAGATGGGGGAGGAAGAGGAAGTGTAGTGGGCAGGCAGCAGAGGAGGGGCAAATCAACGCTTCCAAACACCTGTTCTTTTCTGCTTCTTTTGCTGCCTCGCCCAGTGTGAGCATGGATTCCGGCTGTGGCCCTGCTGGAACGAGTTGTGGGGCTGCCCGAGGGAGGGCAGTGAGTACCCCATCAAGGCCTCTGAAGCAGATCTCGGGACT
Organism: Tonatia bakeri; assembly: GCA_004024845.1. Lineage (NCBI taxonomy): Eukaryota > Metazoa > Chordata > Mammalia > Chiroptera > Phyllostomidae > Tonatia > Tonatia bakeri. The sequence continues at coordinate 31,168 of PVIA01007227.1, forward strand.
TACCACCCCTCTGGCGGGGGGCGTAGCAGGCAGCTCTGGCACCCTTGGCTGCACCCCTGCGGAGCTAGAGCAGGGCTTGGGAGCTGCAGGAGCCTGCTGCTGTCTCAGCCTGGGAAAAACATCTCTTGGCAGAGTGTGTGTGTCCAGGCAGGAGCTAAGAGAGTCTCCTTCCCCACCACCCCACCGGGTAAAGGTAGTTGTCATGACACTGAAACCAGAGGAGAGAATCTGGGCTCTCCCTGACTTGCCTGTCTTTGTCAGGTAGGAGAATGATCAGCAAAGGGAGGGAAGGCCCTGCAGGGATTGGGAGCAGGGTTGCCCGGGGCAGGGGAGCCCCTCAGGTAGACTCGTGCCTCTGGAGCCATTCAGAGAGCAATCCCGCATCCCTGCATGGCTCTCTCCCAGGGAGAGGAGGGCTCAGTTAGTCTAGGAGGACATGCCTCTTTTAGGGCACACAGCTCTGGGGGGCAACCTTACCAGTTACCCAGCCATAACCCACTCCCTTCAGGTTCCCCTTATTGGCATTTGGCATTGGGTGAGACGTGGCCAGCTTGTCTCCATGTTTTTCTGGGAGAAAACCCGTGGCTTTGACCTGGGATAACCTTCTGGGATCCTTCTTCTACTGGCAGTGGGATAGCCAGGTGAGATACTGGCCCAGCCAGTGGGAGAGGCGATGATGGGGTTTGGGGAGAACAGCAGATGGCCCAGCAAACTAGACAGTTAATCCAACCAAATTACGGCAACAGATGTTTGAAGATGTTTGCATTCAAATTCAAACTGTTAGGTCTCTTGGAAGAGCCAACCAGAATGGGGAAGTTCAGTCTCCCTCTTAATTAAAGCAAAACAAAACTAAACAATCATTTTTAAAAATCAAGCCCTGGTACCAAGATGTCAGGGATCATCCGCCAGCAGCACAGGAGACTGGCCGCCTGTTGGGGGGTTGGTCCAGCCATGGGGAGAGGGGTTCACTGTGGGAGTGGGACTGGGGAGGGTGGTCAGCTGCCCAGCAGGTGGGGGAAGGATCGGAGGGCGGTAATGATGTGCAGCCGGGAGTGCCCACCAGCGATGGCCAGGCCTGCATGTCGTGTGTGCGTGTTGTGGGGGGTGCAGCATCTTGAAGAGGGAGCATTATTGATGCTCTTGCCTCAGGGAGGGAGAGCTGATAATGGATGGTGGAAGGGGGATGAGCTTTGTCATCAAACAAGGGGGCTGAAGGATGGTCCGCTGGAACGTTATCAGTCATGCCTTGATCAAGATGTAAGACTCTCAAGGTCTTCCGTCTTCTCTCTCCTTCTCTTCCTCCTGCTGCCCTCCCCCTCGCCCTCCGCTCTCCTTCCTCCCTCTTCCTTGATCCCACTCTCCTCCTCCTCTCCCTCTGTGCCTCTTCTTGTCTTTGCTTTCCTCCCTTTTATTCTTTCATTTCCTTTGTCCTCCCTTTTCCTCTGTCCCTCTCTCCCTCCCTCTCTTCTTTCCTTCTGTCTGGTATTCCTCTAACTCGTGGGGCCTCTCTTTGTCAATCTCCTGGCCCCGTGTGTTGTATGGGTAAGAGTTTTATTTCAAGCCAAACTGCTTAAGTGATGCTTTTATTCCCAGTCGTTACTTGCCTTGTCTTACCTCTCCCCCACCGCACAGGTGTCACTAAAAGCACCTTGGAAATGATGGAGTGGGTTCAAGGAATTCAAACTAAACTTTTGTATTCTTAGCAAATTCTCAGTCTCTCTGGACACTGAGGCTCGTGCTACTCTGGACCCCTGTACAGCCCATGCTGACCTTGGCCTGGCTCACAGCTGGGTGGGTCACTGCGCTTGGGCCCCCTGCCCTTTACTGCCCTGGAATGAGTACACCCCCAAATAACAAAGGCGCCAGGAGCTGTTGCTATTCCCTTTCCTCCAGACTGGGGCTTGTATGAGCAGAACTGAGACTTTGTCACGGGGGTCTGGAATTCCCCACCCCACACACGCATCTCACCTTTCTCTGCATCCTGTGCCCTCCGCCCAGTGCTCCCTTTAGCTGGCAGGCGTCGGGTGTTCATCCTGATGCTCTGAGAAATAGTGCCTGGTGGCTGTGCAGGGTCAGAGTGAAGCTGGTAGTGCCTGGTGGCCGTGCAGGGTCAGAGTGAAGCTGGTGGTGGATTCCAGGTGCCATCCCGGTGGCGGGTGTGAAAGACATTATTTGGGACAGGAGGTCATCTTGGTGCCCTTGAAATCACCAAATGTAGGAGACTTTGTCTATATATAGGGCTGATCTTTCTTTGTTTGCAAATTGGGTGTAGAATAACATCTGTTCCATTTTAAGACAGAGAACCAATCCTAGCCTGATTCTCAGGAGGTATGTACAGGATGATATGCCAGGGGCTGGGCCAGCTGCTGGGTCCCCTCAGCAGCATCTGCCATGTAGACCTGTCACATGGCAGCATGGTACATGGGTCTCACATGCCACTGGATGTGTTTACTGAGTGCTCACTCTGCAGGCATTGTGCTGTTCAACTTACATATGGGAGCTCATATAATCCTCACATGTCTTGGATATGAGAGTTATTATTTTATGTATCCATAAGGAAACTGAGGTCTGACAAGCTTAAGCAATTTGCCCAAATCCATCTACCTTATTAAATGGAAGAGCTGAAATTTCACCCCAATTCAGATGGACTCAAAAAGCCCCACCCCTAACACGTCATCCTGGCTTAGGAGAGGGTCCTGCCTTCATAGATAGGAGGGACTCTTCTGGAATGCACAGGTACAGACTGTGGGGCCTGGTGGGCCACTTCAACGTTGTCTGTGCAGAGTGTGCTGGAGCTGGCTTGTCCCAGCTTATGTGCTGGGATGAGAAGGAGCCAGGGACACTGGTAATGACAAAATCAATGAGGACAGAGGGAGAGTGGGTCAGATTTAGCCAGGGGTCACCAAGGGAGGGCCCTGACTGGCCCCTTGCCCATCGCATCTCTGCCTCTCTGAATCCATCTTTCCAGACCTTCTGGCTCTAAGCAGACAGGTGCTGGGGTTGTGCGGGCGCCTGCTCTGCACTGCGCCCTGTGTGGTAGAAGTGATGCTCAGGAGCCCTCTCTCAGAGTGCCTGCCTGCGAGGACCGTTGAGAGGAAGTGTCGGGGGTGTCTCACCAAGTGGGAGCTGTGTGGGCAGCAGGGAGGGTCACTGAGGGCTGGAGTCAGGCACCTGCCACGTTCACTCCAGCTCTCTCTTCCCCTCAAATGCCCCCAGTGTGCGGGTAAATGTTCACAATGGGCTCTCTGGGAGGAAAAGCCCTGGTCCAGCTGTGAACTGCTTGTAAACTCCCATAGCAACCCCCCATCCTTCCCTGAATAACGGCTCGACACCCATCTGTTCCTCCCACCTGTGACAGTAGGTTGTTGGCTTTGAGCCCTGTGTCCCTGTGCCCCTGTGCCCGACCACAGCACATCTTGACTAAATGAGTAAATGGCACAGAAGGGTGCCCAGAGGAAGTGAGACCTGAGTGAGGTGCAGAGGGTGACGTGGCTCAGTGAGATCCTGAAGAAAGGTGTACCTGGTAGAGGACTGTGAGAGGGGCCGGGCCCCCAAGCCAAGGCCATATTCCCTACAGAGTCAAGAATGTGGCATTTCCTGCAGGCCAGAGTCAGGACACAGTCAGGCTAGACAGCCTGAGGGGAGAGGCCACTCCCTGGGAGCTGCTGGTGGCTGGTCACGAGGTAGAAGTAGAAGCCAGCCAGGTGGAGATGGCTGGGCTGTGGTAGTGGTTGGGGGTGTACCGTGTGTGGTGTGGGGTGCATGGCAGGTTCAGGCAGAAGAATCCCTTTCTTTACAGCTGAGCAGGGACCTGAAATCAGGGTGGAAATGACAATCTTTGGTCAAAGAGGTAGCTTTGGCTTGGGGCAGGAAGCTATCATTTTACCCCAGGGGGTCCTGGACTCCCAGGCCCCTCTCAGCCCCTGCCAGCCACACATGGGCCATAAGACACCACTGTGGGGGAAAAATAGTGGCCTCCAAAGATGACTATGTCTTAATCTGCAGAACCTGTGAACATGTTACCTTACCCGGCAATAAGGACTCTGCTGGTACATTCAGTTCAGGCTTTCTCAGGGATGACATCATCCTGGCTTACCTAGATGGGCCCAATGCCATCATCACAAGGATCCTTATCTGCGGCAGAAGGATCAGAGTCAAAGAGCAACGTGATGGAGGAAGCAGGGATCCGAGGGATGTGACCAGAAGCCAAGGAATCCACAGACTCTGGCAGCTGGAAGAAATTCGCCCCTGGAGCTTCCAGAAGGAAGTGGTCCCCTAATGCTTTGGTTTTAGCCCCTTAAGACTCATTTCAGACTTCTGGCTTCCAGAACTGTAAGAGAATAAATTAGTGTCGTTTTAAACCACTAAGTCAGTGGTAGTCAGTAACAGCAGCAACAGGAAACTAATACAATTGCAAAGATCAGGTGAGAACGTCATGCTGTTTGGGCCCAGAGAGTCACCCTGGCAGCCAGGCTCTCTCTCACCTCCGCGCCATCACCTGAGACCTCTCCCACCATCTCTAGACCCCGGGGACCCCTCAGCGTCTCTGACCCGGAGAGCCCTCCCCACCACAGGGGCTGTAGTGGCTGGAATCTCTCTCCTAGGCCTTTGCACATCTGGCCTCTCAATCTACAGTCCGCAGCCTAAATGTCACTGTCCTCTAAGTGACGTTCCCATTGTTCTCTGTCCAGGCACCCTGTTTATAGACACACACACATTCACACGCGTATTTAATCTGCTCATGGTTTATCGTCCATTTGCTGTCATTAGCGTGCAAGTCCCTTGAAAGCAGGGTGCTCTCATCTTTTCTCTCTCTCTTTCTTTCTTTCTCCCTTCCTTCCTTCCTTCCTTCCTTTCCTTTCCTTTCCTTTCCTTTCCTTTCCTTTCCTTTCCTTTCCTTTCTTTCCTCCCTCCCTCCCTCCCTCCCTCCCTCTCTTCCTTCCTTCCTTCCTTCCTTCCTTCCTTCCTTCCTTCCTTCCTTCCTTCCTTCCTTCCTTCTCTCTTTCTTTCTTTTCTTTCTTTCAAGAGAAGAAGGAAGGGAGGAAGAGAGAGAAAAATATTGATGTTAGAGTGAAACATTGATCGGTTGCCTCTCATACATGGCCCAAGTGGGGACAGAACCGTTGATCCAGGCATTTGCTCTGACTGGGAATCTAACTGGTGACCTTTTGCTTTGCAGGGCAATGCCCAACCAACTGAGCCACAGTGGTCAGGTTTGTTATATCTTTTTTTATAATAGCACTTATTCCCATCTTGTATATGGATTAACTCTTTCCACTTACTAGAATGCCAACTCCATCAGGCAGGGGCTCAGTGCTGGTTTGGCATTGTGCCTGGAGTAGAGAGGGTGCCCAATATAGGTTGATGAATGGATGGTGGATGGATGGATGGATTCTCTCAGAAAACATCCTGAGTACTGTTGATGACATTGGGTATAGATGTAAAGTCTTGAGTTTTATCTCTCAGGGGAAGTTGTACCTTCATTCCTCTTACAGATTCCAAGTCTTGAACATTTTCTTGGTGCCAGCCCCTCTAAACAAGGCATACACATAGCCACCATTATTCCTGTTTTTTTTTTTTAAAGAGAGAAAATTAAGTTGCAGTAGATAGGAGATTAGTTCAAGGTCAGAGAGTCAGTGAGTGGTGGGAGTAAGTTTCAGATCAAGAGGCAACTACTGCATTAGGCCACAGGCCTCTGGTGGTTGGAAAGATGGGACCATGGGAAGGGATTTAAAACATCCAATGGGAAGGAGTAGGTAGAAGGTTCCCAGGGGCTCTTGGAATTATACCTGGAGGGCTCTGTCTGCTGTGGAGAGCCTTTCAAACTTGGGCCCAGCAGCCAGCATGCTCAGGGGCTCTTCTTCATAGAAATGCCCCTTCTCTTGTTGCTCAATCACCATCCTAATTTGAAAGTCCTCCTGGACAGAAAGAGTACTGATGAACCCATTCCTTGTCCCTTTTCTGGCACCTTGGTCACATGGCCATGTGGTTTTATGGTTTGATGAGCCATAAAACACCCTTGGTGTAGCACACCTTTTATTGACTTCAAATTGCTTCTTGTCATCGGAGGTAGGGGGATCATAAAATGTCAGCCTTATTAGTTTTTTGCAGTAGAAGCTGCTCAGAGAGAAGTGAGGGTGTCAACTGGAAAAAAGGAGGTAGCAAGGCCCTCTTCCTCCCTCCCCCCAAAATACCAGCATTCTCAAGGACACCTTTGGAGTATAGGGTTAGAGACAGCTGGGTCTATCATTAATTTACCAGCTCAGTTGCTTGGTGAGGACAGAAGGCGAGACCCACTAGTGGTCTACTGAAAATGCTCATCTATAAGACTTCCTACTGACAACTCTAAAATGTGTTGTCCCTGACGATGTGATATGTATTTCTGTGTGTGTGTGTGTGTGTGTGTGTGTTTTAATGGACTTTCTCCATCCACTAGAATGAAGGTTCCAGGAAGGCAGGCACCATCTCTTTGGGGCACTGTTGTATGCTCAACACCTAGAATGAAGCCAGACTTGGTCTATATTTATAGACTAAGTGATAATGAATGAGGAAAGGGCTTGACCCCTGACTCGTACCTCAAGCTCAGCTCTCAACACTCCCTAGAAGGCCAAGCTCCAGCCATTGGATCCCCAACCACACATGGTGTTTCCTCCTTCCCTGGACTTCTTATGGACTTCTCCTGGACTGCTTCTTATGCCTGCAAAACCTTCTAACACTCTCCCTACACCCACCCCTTATGCCCAGGGAATTACAGTCCATCCTTTGAAACTCAGCTCAGATGTTCCTCCTCTAGAAATCCTCCTAAGACCCCCTGTCAGTGGATTACCTCCTTGAACTTCTCCTGTCCCTGCAGTCCCCTCATGGGACCCCAGGTTGCCATCACACAAGCAGACTGTGTGTTCCTTAAGCTAAGGCCTTTGACCTTCTTTGTCTTTGTAAGATAGTAGGTACTTGAGGTTTATTGAATGAAAGATAGATGCAATAAGTGCCTGGAGACGGAACTGCCTACCAAGAAGTTTATGATCTAAGAAGGGCCAGAGCACCCCCAGGGCCAAAACATAGGATGGTTAGCAGATGCACTAGCATTCATGAATACATCGTGAGGACAGGGCAGAGAGGACATGAGAAGTCCCCAAGGAGGACTGAATGGATGGAGGTGTGGATGGGTAGGTGAATGGGTGGGTGGGTGGATGAATGGATGGATGAGTGGTGATGACTAGGTAGAGCTCACCAGGGATTATTTCCTGCAAGAAGTACTTTTGGTGAAGTTTTAAGGCAGGAACAGGACAGAGCTTATAAGAGGGAGAAATCAGGTAATTCAGGCAACTTACCATTTTTCCCTAGAGGAATAATGTTGACTTCATTTTGCTTTTTGGTTGCTTTCTGTCCTTGGTCAGGGCCTCAGTTTCCCCAGTGAGCTTGTTGTGGAGTGGAAGCAGGGAGCTTAGCCAGCAGTTTGAAGTGTCTGTGAGATGTATGAGCAGGTGTCTTGGAGGTTGTCCTTCCAGCACAGCGATGACCCAGTGGACACCATGGTGGGCCAAACTGACAAGGCTTACCAGCATTCAGAGGCTTCTGCATGTGGACCAGGGGATCCTTCTGGAACATCTCCTGCTCTCCCTGTGCATTTCTCCTCTCCTCCATGTTCCAGCCAGGTCTTCTGAGAGCCACGCCCCCAGCCAGGCTGCCACTCTGGGTGGCAGTGAGGGGGATACAGAAGGTGGAGACAGCTCCCTCCAGTCCATGGCCTAGACCTTGGTGGTCTCTACCCCTTTAGTGCTCCATGAAGCTCTGAAAAGCATTTAAGAGCATCTTTGACAATTGAGCATTTCCTTCGCAAGGCCTTTCCATGGACCCCTAAAGTACCAAATCAGAAACCTATCTATCACCTGCATTGCTTCTTAGGGCTGTGGATTTTTAGCTGCAGGAAATCGCTGCTGTCTCCTGTTCTAATGGTAGAGCTTTACAATTAGCCACCAGGCTGCAAAGGCTTCTTCCTCCTTCAGAGCTTGATCCCTGGGGATCTGGGAAGGAACCAAGGATGGGTGCACACCTCAAACCCGTGTGCAAGATGGTTTGTCTGTGCGTTTCTGTGCACAGGTGCACTAGTCCAGAGCTTTGCCCAATACTCAGAGGGTTTCAGTGGCCAAACCTATGACAGAGAGATTGAGAACCACCATCTCAAGCTTAACAGAGTACCTACCATGAGGCAGGTCCTGTGTTTCACCAGTGCTCACAGTTCAGTGCAGGGGGATGCCTCTGAGGTGTGACTAATGGCACAGAGCTCATGCTCAGGTCCTGTGGCCTGGGGAGCAGAGGAAGGCATGGGCAGGGGTGGGAACCTAAAGGATGGACAGAAAGTCGGTTGTTTGGAAACAATCACTCCACCAGGTAAGGTCGTGAGCCAAAGTGAGGAGGAGAGAATGTGTAAGCCATGAGGTTGTGGAGAATGGGTTGGCTAGACCAAGGTTTAGCAAGATCTGTTTAAACTGCTGGTCTATGAGGAGATCCATGAGGCTCTGTTTAAGCTTTTCCTGAAGCCCCATTCCCCAGTCAGTTATAATGAGCCCCGTCAGATGTGCTGTTTAAACCAGGCCACAGGTGGCAGCTGAGAACACACCCGGGCTGCTCGTTGTCTTCACTTGTTTCACTGACCCCGTGAGCCCCCCATGACCTTCCTCCCTGCTTAGCCTCGTTCTGTGCTGCTCCAGGGCATTAAAGGGTTTCAGAACCTTGACTGATTATTGATATACTAATGAGTCTGTCCAATGGCCATTAGCTTGCAGACTACTTGGATATTTTTAAACTACTAAAATCAAATCTTGCAACATCCATTATGCTGTGGATGGTCCATTGCTGCTGAGGCCCAACATGCATAAACGCCACTGAGCCTGCATTATCAAACATTTAAGCCCTTAAAAATTGCCCAACCTCTAAAATCTCCTCTTAGGACCCCGCTCCGGCACTGCCCGGGCAGACACTAATCTCCCCATTAAGACCTCTCCCCCTATTCCCTGCTCGGGGCCTGGGGTCTGCTTTAGAACAGAGCAACAGCTTTCAGGCGCATTAAAGGATCAGGCCAAAGCAAAGATGATCTTCTTCTCTCTTCTCGGGGAGGTGGGCTGAGCGGGCCAACCAACCACTTTGGAGGGCAGAGCACTACTGAGAATGACTCTGAGTGTGCCTGGGTGTGTTTGGGGTGCAGCAGGGGTCGGGGGATGTTACAGAGCTAGTGTTCCAATGTCCAGGTAGTTGCTCCTGCAGCCTACAGAGAGGCTGGGGGGTCTTTATGGGCAGCAGACAGGGTTAGGTCAGGGCAGGAGGTGAGGCTTGAGTTCAGTGCCACCAATGTCCTCTTCCTTTTCGTCATCGTGCTGTCCACCTTGTAGAGGGAGCTCCTCCAGAGATCCTACCTGGGCCCATAGAATAGCAGCGTCCTCCATTTATTGGAATTGGAGAGTGGCTTCTGCAGATGGAAGGTGTGGGTCGGTTCTCAGCTCTGCCACTCCCTTGGGAGGTGTAGTCTCGCCTTCTCCCCTCTGTGGTCAATTCGCCGAGGCAGGTCCAGCCTGCTGTGGGGGGAGACCCACCACTGTACCTGGGACGAGAGGGTATGTGTTAAATTCAGGAATCAAACAGCAGGGAGCTGGTGGTTCAAGTCAGATTTCTAAAACTGCTTGTCAAGAACGCTGTTATTTTGGACTTCCTCTGACTCCTTTGTCTTATTTTTCAGTTGATGCAGAAACTGAGAAGAGGACAGTGCTTCTAATTGACCCTCTGACCCTATTATAGCTTCTTAGGGTCTGACACCCTCTAGGTCCCCATTGAATGCTCTCTTGTGTCTTCCCTTGCTGAGCACTTCCTAGTGCCACAAGTCTTACACCTTCGAAACCCAGCCCTCCATCACTGCTACCCTCAGATCTCAGCTGATGAGGCGACTCCAGGCTGAGCCCTGAGTTAGGCAACGGGCCAGGAGAAGAGAAGCACCAGACTCGGGCTGGCTCTCGGGCAGCCCCCGGTCTTGCTGGGAGGCAGACTTCTGCGACCTGAACAGTGACTTATGCTACCCCCACACTTACAAACTCGCCTCAGCTTCCGGACCGCTCTTGCCGACCCTTGTGCATGTGGTGCTCACAGCAGCTGCGGGGTGGGGAGGGGCAGCTGGGTCCGAAGCAGACACCCTGTTCTGGGTGAGCATCAGTGACTCCACCTCCAACCTGCTGTGTGGCTGTGTGGATCTGGAGAAGGGAAAAATCTATGGTTGGTGGTCAGTAGCCCCATGTGACCTTGGGTGTAGAGTTTCCAGGGGTGAAACCTGCTCCCTGCCCCAGCTTCCTGCTGAGCTCCCCTTTGTCATCTTTCATGGCTCAGGCCTCACTTTGGAGTTAAGCCGGGGCTTATACCACCCACCACCTAGCAGTGTGACATCTGTGAATGGATTTCTAATTACACATATAAATCAGCATGATTGGAAATTCTTGAAATTTTATTGGGAAGGAAATTTATAGTGATTAAAACCAATTAATTTGGGCCTCCTATTAATACAGGCAGCGGGGTTGGGGCCGCCATGCTGCTGCGTCTCCCGAACACCATTGGGTGGGGACGGGCTCCATCCGGGGGCCACACGGGGCGCGTGCTCATTTTTCAGGTTACAAATGTTCATTCCATGTTTTAAATTACACCCCTGCCCCCGGCCATGTATCTTGTTTTGTGTCTAAAAATAGAGTTCTGGGCTTTCACTAAAGATTCAGAAACACTAAAAGGAATCTTTTTAATCAAAATAAAGAACCCTTTTTAATTACTCAGCCTCCCTCACAGTTGGAGGTAATAATTGTCGTGTGCTCTTAAGTAGGGCTGTTATTAGATTTCCCTGGGGCTCCTCTATTTTCTAGAAGTTAGCAATGATGGCTGTTGAATGCCAGAGAAGAAGTCAACTCTCATCTCTAAGTCTTTAATGTCAAGACCTCTTTTAATGTCGAGATCAGGTGGGGGTACACACCTGGTCACATGGAAACAGGCAGGAGAGGAATGAGCTATGGTAGGTACCAGATCTGCCTTGGGAAGGGACTCCCGGTGGTTCCATACTACAGGCCAGGTCAAGTTCGAATTCCTCCATGGCCAGCCACCTCTTCCCCATCTAATGTCTTCTTCCTAAGCTCCCATCACCCCATGCTGCTCCATCCAGTCCAGGAGCTTTCTGTTCCTACCAACTTTCCCCAACTCTGGGCAGGTGAGAATAGGCCTGGATTAGTGTTCCAGGCTGCTGTAAGAAGGTACCTCAAACTGGGTAGCTTAAAACAACAGAAATTTATTGTCTTCCAGTTCTAGAGGCTGCAAGTCTGGAATCAAGATGTCAGCAAAGCCATGTGCCGTCTGAAATCTGTAGGGCAAAATCCTTTCTTGTCTCTTCTAGCTTCTGGTGTTTTCTGGCAATCCTAGCATTCTTTGGCTTATAGATGTAGCTTTCCAATCTCTGCCTCTGTTGTCCCATGGCCATCTTCTTCCTGTGTGCCTCTGTCTTCTCCTCCTCTTATGAGGATGTCAGTCATGTTGGATTAGGCCTCATCCTAATGACTGCCTCTTAACTTGATTGCATCTGCTAATACTCTATTTCCAAATGAGGTCTCATTCACAGGTACCAGAGGTCAGGACTCCAACACACCATTTTGTGGTATACAGGTCAGTTTTTAACACGGTCCTTTGTTGACAGATCTCTGAAGTTATAGGACTGTTTTTGGTTCTAGTGTTAGCAATCCTTGTAACTCTATAATATTTGTTAAACATCTGTTTCTTGTTCCTTTGGTATTCATCAAAATCTTTTTGACTCTGAACTGTGTAAGATCTGGAATTAGGCTCTGGCTCTTCCCTTCAATTCTCTCTCTCTGACATTTTTACTTTTGCATTTGTGTGACCAAGAGAGACAAAACTCCCATTTTCTTTTTCTCCTGGCCACACAACGGTCCTGCCCACACTTCCCAGCCTTCCTGCAGTTGGCTGAAGCCAAATGGTTGAGTCTGGCCAATGGAAAGAATGGTGAACTGAGTGTGCCATTTCCAGGCACATGTCTGATCCTCCACACATGCTCTTTCCTTGTCTTCAGGATGGATGTGGACAATTTGGTGGAGGACTTGGAATCCTGAGTAAATCATAAGGTATCATTATTATATGGAAGGATTTTGGGTCCTTGGGTCACTTCATGGAGTAGACACTGAACCTCCACTTCCTCATTACCATTTTTGTCATTAACTGTGACATGAGCAAGTCAACCCTGGTAAATCACTGAGATTTTAGAGTTGTTTAATAAAATGGTTAGTCTGTGCTGACTAATACACAAAGTCAGGTATGTTGACATTTTCATCCTGTGCAGTAGACCCAGCTGAGTCTTTCATGTAACTGAAAACTGGCACCAAAGTAGAAAACAGCATTTAGATCATTATGGCCATGTATTCCGCCGCACCAAAGGACCAGGACTGCATTTCTCTTGGCTGGCGTCCAGGTCACGTGGATTTCCCATCAGCGCACTAAAACTGTGCTATGTGTTAGCTCACTTCTCGTTTGGAGCATTACTCTCTTGCTCAACTTCCCTCTGACCCCCTGAAGTTTCTAATTAAGATCTTTAATTTTTCTTGTAAATTATAGCTTTATCATACCCTCAACTTTTCAGAAGTATTCTCAATTTCACGATCTATCACAATCTACTCCCCCACCCCCACTTTGCAGACCTCTTGCTTTACAGATAAGAAAATAGGCCCAAGGGGTTGGAGTGTTACGGTCACACAGCTACTTTCTATCTAGAATCCTGATCCCTTGGGGCTGAGGTTCATGGCAAGTGGAGGACATGGTCTAGCTAAGGGAAAAGTTGAATTAGAAAATAAAGTTTAAGAAAATGCAGTAGGACTATTTTCAAGTGAACATTAATTCTATTAAACTAAAAGTATTCAGACTTTTTGAGGATTTGCTATGATGCAAACTTCTAAAAACTAGAATGGGGAGAGGGTGGAGCTAGGCAGAGGTGAGGAAAAGAAGAAAAAGCAGAAACAACTGTAACAGCATAAACAGTAAAAATAAAACTAAACAAATAAATATATAAATAAAAATAAATAAGTGAAAACTAGAATAACTTGGAATAACCATCTTTGTATTTTTGGTAGGTAATTAAGGCTTTTAGTGTGCTTTGAAGTACTTCATTTTGGGGATCAATTCAACTTTCTCCATGCAATCTTGTACCGTTTCTTGGGCACTTTGAGCATAGGCTGTTTTCTCACTGTCGATCACAAACTTCCAATGGACGGGTGTGGGCCTGTGTTATTTTAGCCTATTTGTTAAGTGCCCAAATTAGCAAGGCAGGAAGAGGTACCATGGGTTTACTATAGTCTGTAGGACAAGACTTCCCACTCCAGTCCAGGAAAGAAGGCAAAGGAAAAGTGGGGCACTTAAAAAAGATGGCCTCCTTTCTCCTCATCTCACATTTCAATGCCTTTTTAAACTCCCCTTTCTTCCATCCCAAGCACTCTTTATCCTTTTGCCCTATCTCTGGAAAGCATTTATTCACTCTGAAGTACTAGGGGCTTTGGTCTCACCACCCTGGAGATTATGCAAGGAAATTGTGATGTTTCATAGGAATGTGCTGATGAAGGTGAAAATTCCAGGCACCAATGAGGGGGGATAATGCAAATGTAGGTGCCTCCCCCCACAACTCCCAGCCCCTGAACCACATCATATCCTTGTCAGTGGGCAAGGCCAGGTCCCCTTGTAGATTTGAACCCATTCCCGAGCCTCCCTAAGTAGATGTTATCATTTTTACCACTGCATCTTCCACCAATTAGGAGAACATCTTTCATTAAAGTCTCCTTGCATTCAGTGCAGGCATTTGACTTGGAAGAACCCAGGAAGGTGGGGGCTGTGCATTTGTTATCCATGTGTCCCCCATAGTGTGTATATGAGAAGAGGATCTAACATTTGCTGAAGGCTTAATGTATGTCAGCCTTTGTACTAGACGTTTTAGGTATGTTATTTAATTCTCCTAACAACCTTGGGAGGTGGATATTATCCCATTCTCCAGATGAGAAAACTGAGGTGCAGAGAAGTTAAATAAGTTACTAAAGTCAAACAGTACCAGGATCTAATCTCCCTCTATCTAGTTTCTAAAACACTTTACACATAGCGGGTTTTCAGAATACCTTTATTGAACCAAATACAACCAAATATTTTATAAGCCCTGGTGAGTGGGGTTTTGAAACTGGCTAAGGCCCCAGAGAACTAACTGGCAGAGACTCTCCCCTCAATCCTGGATCACCGGCATCCAAGTCTCTTTAAACCAGACTGGTAGTTGCCCTGGGCTTGTGACAAAAGGCAGTGCATTTAACAAAATAAACACAGGTTCCATCTCACATGCAAGTAAATATTTTCCCCAACAATTAGCACCCAGACAGCTAGTAATTACTCCATGTGACATGTTTAAAAGCTGACTGTGCATATTTATGGAAAATGAATATTATCACAATATTAGGAGCTCATTAACCCATAAGAGCACATGTGAGAATGTTCCAAAGTCAGTGTAACATTTGTGCACAGTAACTAGCCATTTGCTTGGAAGCTGATGTGGCCAGTGCTTGAACATCCCCAGGTAGGAAAGCCCTCTGAGTGAGGACATACACACTCTAGTGTGGGGCATGGCTCTGAACACCCTTGTTCTTTCTAAACAGAGCAGCAATACACACATAAACACACACCCTTCCCAGATGGATTTAAGGAGAACTAAATTGCCTGACTTTCCCCAAATGTCTGCCTCATTGAGGGCTGAAGTTCCCACCCTTACAGAACTTTCTGAGGTTACTGGTTAAACCACTGGAGGTCATCAGAATGCAGACAGACACTGGAATCTACTGATGAACATTCATTTTGTCATGAGAAGGGCTCAAAGGGTCAAGATATAGAGTGAGAGACTCAAGTGATCCAACTAGAACAGGATTGTCCAAGCCAAAGGTGCTGCTGGGCAAGTGGGTCTTGAGGAGGTCCTGAATCAGGGGTCTTGGGCGCACAGGAAGAGGGAGAGACAGTGGGCAAGCTCTGGCCTAGAGGTCAGAGTCCTGGGTTCTGCAGCTAATCTATTATGAAACCTTGAAGAGTTGTTGAGTCACTCTGGACCCAGTGTTCTCATCAGTAGAAACAAAGCACTGAATTAGAATGAACTCTAAACAGTTTTTTTTATGCTTTGACCTTCTTTTTTTATAATATGAGTAAAGGAGGAAGAAGGATATGATGCTGACGATAAGTTAAGGGCATAGCATCAAAAGCTTCTGATACTTCTCAGTTGTGCAAGGGAGAAATGTATCCCTGTCAATGGCCAACTGCCCAGCTTAAACGCAACGCCCCCTTGCCCTCATCTCTATGCCTTGCTTCTCTTGTCTTCAGAACTCAACTTCGGAAAAAAGTAATTTCACTTTTCACTCATTCTCCAACTCACTGGACCTGCTGTTCCCAAGGATATGGTGACCTCCTGATAGATAAGTCCAATGGGCCCATTTTTAATGCATCTTGTTTGACCTGGGAGCATCTGGTCCTGCCAAAATGCCCTGCTTCCTGCAACTTTCCCTTGCCTTGACTTCCATGACTTCATTGTCTCTTGGTTTCCTATTGCTCAGGTCTCTCCTCCACATTGGCTCCTGTTCCTCTGCTCACCCCTTTGGTGTTAGTCCTCACCACGGTTCTGAGTCAGCCCTTTCCTCCTTCCTCTGCATTCTCCACCTGGGACATCCCATGCACATCTGTGGCTTTAGTTGCCTTGTATGTCCTGGTGACCCCCCAGATCTCTATCTTCAGCTCACATCACTCTCCTGAGCATTTTTTTCCTTTTAATTTTTTATTTCAATTATATTTTATTGATTATGCTATTACAGTTGTCCTGAGTTTTTCCCTTTTTGCCCCCTCCACCCAGCACCCCCACTCCCTCAGGCAATCCCCCTCCTGTCTTTCATTGCCTTGCATCACGCGTGTAAGTGCTTTGCCTACTCCATTTCCTTTACTGTACTTTATATCCCCATGGTTATTCAGTGACTACCTATTTGTGCTTCTTAATTCCCTCATCTCTTCACCCACACCCTCCTCCCATCTGGCAACCATCAAAATGCTCTTCATATCCTTGATTCTGTCTATGTTCTTCTTGTTTGCTTAGTTTGATTTTTAGATTCAATTGTTGATAGATATGTATTTATTGCTATTTCATTTTTCATAATTTCGATCTCCTTCTTTTTCTTAAATAAGTCCCTTCAGCATTTCATATAATAATGTTTGGTGATGATGAATTCCTTTAGTTTAGGGTTTTTGTTTTTTTTTGTTTTTGTTTTTTTTTTGGCCTGGGAAGCTCTTTATCTACTCTTTAATTCTAAATGATGGCTTTGTTGGGTAGAACAATGTTGGCTATAGGTCCTTGGCTTTTCATGACTTTGAATACTTCTTGCCAATCCCTTCTAGCCTAGAAAGTTTCTTTTGATACATCAGCTGACAGTCTTATGGGAACTCCCCTGTAGGTAACTATCTGTTTTTTTCTTGTGACTTTTAAGATTCTCTATCTTTAATCTTTCACATTTTAATTATGATGTATCTTGGAGTGGGCCTCTTTGCATTCATCTTGTTTGGGGCTCTGTGGTTCCTGGGCTTGCATGTCTATTTCCTTCACCAAATTTGGAAAGTTTCCTTTCATTATTTTTTCAAATGGATTTCCAATTTCTTGCTCTTTCTCTTCTCCATCTGGCACCACTATGATGCAAACGTTTGACCTCTTGAAGTTGTCCCAGAGGCTGCTTATACTATCCTCATTTTTTGGGATTCCTTTTCTTCTTGTTGTTCTGATTGGTTGTCTTTTGCTGTCTTATGTTTCAAATCATTGATTTGATTCTCGGCATCATCCAACTTTCCCTGTAAGTTGTTCTTTATTTCAATTAGTGTATCCTTCATTTCTGATTGGATCTTTTTTTTATGCTTTTGAGGCCCTTATTAAGTTCCTTGAGCATCCTTATAACCAGTGTTTTAAACTCTACATCTGATAGATTGTTTACCTTCATTTTCTTTAGCTCCTTTTCTGGAGTTTTGTTCTGTTCTTTCATTTGGGCCATTTTTTTGTTCTCCTCATTTTGGCAGCCTCTCTGTGTTTGTTTCTATGTATTCAGTAGAACTGTTTTGACTCTTTATCTTGGTAGTGTAGTCTAATGTAGTAGGTGACCTGTAGGGTCCAGTGACACAGCCTCCCCTCTCACCCAAACTGGGTACTCAAGGTGTTCCCTTTGTGTGGGCTGAGTATACCCTCCTCTTGTAGTTGAGCCTTGATTGCTATTGGCAGATCAATGGGAGGGATGTACGCAGCTGGTTAGCTGCAGGGACTGGCTGTGACCACTGACCACCACCTTGTGCCCTCCATGGAGAATCAGTTGTGCAGGGGCAGGGTGGTGGTGCTCTGATGTGGTCTGTAGCTGCCCACTGGGTTCACAGACTCTGGGATTTTCTGGGTGGTGCAGGGCAAGGTCAGTCTCCATCTGTATTTTGCCTTGGTCCACGCTTCATGAGCCATAAAGCCATCTGAGATAACTGCTACTTGTGCTGGGCTTGGATATTCCCAGGTGAAACCAACTTGTGAATCTAGGCTGGCTATTGCTAGTGCCCAGCCTGGGGCTCACTGAGGCCAGCTGTTACTTGTTTGAGAGTATTTAGGAAGTTGTGAAGCAGCTAAGACCAGCCATTCATATGGAAAAGCAGCTTGGGTGGGTCCGTAAATTGGATGGGGTGGAGTCTCAGGGGTTCTCCAGGGTGGGACAAACTGTTAGCCAGGTTGTTGGAGTCTCAGATATGACACCAGCTTGCCAGCTCTGTCGGGGAGGGTTCAGAAAAGGGACAATGGCCTCTGCTAGCCCTGATGCCAGCCACTTTTGTTCCTTCCAGTATGCCACTGGTGCCTTTCAAGCTGCTATCCCAGTGCTGGAGCTTAGAGGGAGTGAGTCTGAGTAGGTGAGTCTGTGTGGGTTCTTGAAGGAGAACTGCATGGGGCTCTAGCAGTTTTTTCTATTGATTCAATCCCTGCTGGTTTTTGCAGCCAGAAGTTGTAGGGACTTATCTTCTTGGCACTGGAACCCTGGACTGGGGGTCCTGGTATGGGGCTGAGAGTCCTTGCTCCAGAAATATCCCTTCCGAATTTTTATCCACCACCCGTGGGTATGGGACCAGCCTGTTTTGCATCTTTGCCCCTCCTACCAGTCTGGATGGATGTGGTTTTTTAATTGCGTAGTTGTCAGACTTTCACTCAACTTGATCTATGACGGTTCTGAGTAACGGTTGTCCTGTATTTTAGTTGTAATTTTGATGTGGTTGTGGCAGGAAGTGAGCCATGTCTGCCTGTGCTGCCATTTTGACTGGAAGTCCTCCTGAGCATTTATACACACGTATTCTAGACATGTTGCTTAAGCCTTCTAAATTCCTCACTATCCAAACAACTCATCTCTCCTCCCCTCAACCATCACTACTCCTGTAAGCTTACACATTTATATCTATGCTCTATTAATTCTACCTCCACTATCACTTCTCTCCAGGCTGCTGTCCCCACCCTCCTCTGGAAGGCATGCTTTCTCAGTAGGTTCATTTGTGGTTCTTGCTGGCAGAATGGCCCCACCCACCCATTGTCTACATCACTACACCCGTGTAGGGCTGTTTTGTGGTTTGTCTTTAGTTATAAATCTATAACAAATTCACTCATTGCCAAAAATCTTTCTGTAGTGGTTTTGTGTTTCTGTTTTTGTCACTCAGTATCCATCCATTTATCATTCGAATGGAAACAAATCTCTGATTTTCCTTTAGGAAGTGCCACCCTCTACCCCCATCTCAGCCCTCCTGGGGTGAGGGGTGGGGAGGGCAGTGGGCGTCAGTGGATGCAACATGTCATCTCACCATAAACAGGTCACCTCATTTCACTCCCCTGGCCAGAGTGGTTGCCCAGGGATGGGTCCCTCAGTCAAGCCAGGTTCCAGGGCTTTAGCTTGAATCACCTGAAAAAGGATTTGCTGGTTCTGAACCTGGGAAAACATGAAGACGGAGCACCTGTGGCCTTCATGGGGTGCCCAAGGCAGAAACCAACTCCCAGAGGAGAGCACAGCTGAGCTGAGAGACCGCAAAGGCAGGTCCTCATGGCTGGTCTGAGCCCCTGGTTGTGGCTCTTTGAAAAGCCAGCTCAACCCCCTGGTTCAAATGCAGGTGCCAGTAATTCCCTTTTTGCTTAAGCCGGTGAGATTGGGATTTCTCCCATTTGTTATTGACACGTATTTTGTGGTTCTCCATTGCCTTTGGGATGAAGTCCAGATTCTTTAGCAAGGAAGACTTCAAGGCCCTCTGCCACCTGGCTTCATTTTCTTCCCAGCCTCATCTCTCATTGCTGTCTGCTTTGCACTTGATGCTCCAGCTAGATGGAGCTTCCCCGAACACACTTTAACACTTTCTTGTAACTGCTTTTAATTGTCCATCTCCTCTGGGAGGCTGTAGTGCCGAGGGGACAGGGCTGTGTTTATTGTGTTCACTGTTGCAGCTCCAGCTCCTAACGGGATGCTTGGATTGTGGTTGGTGCTGAACAAGTGTTTGTCAAATCTGTCAGTGGATGTGGGTTTGTCCTTGCACACGATATTGTTTGGTAGATTCATTTGTTCTTGGACTTAATCTCACATTGTTCCTTTATTCAATACATATTTATTTAATAGCTACTGTATGTCAGAATAGTCAACAAAAATAAAAATAGTCTGGCTTTAAATAGTTTGAAGTCTAGTGGATAAAAATATGGAAGTAGTTATAATGTATAATATGATATAATTTATTTTTTTTGCTATAATTGAGATGTGTACAGTATGCAATGGGAGCAAGGGAAAAAGCTCTCCTAAAGTTCCCTGGGGGTGTCAGGGGTCATGGGAAGGCACCATAGGGGAGGTGACGCTACAGTAGTCATACAATTACATCACTGACAACAGCAGTCATACTATGTGGCCTGTGTTAACCTCGTTTAAGCCTCAAAGCCACCTATGGTATGAAATTATTATCCTCATCTACATTTGGGGAAAATTAGGATCAAAGAAGTCAAGTGCCTTTCCCAAGACCACTTGGCAAGTTCACAATCAAGTTGGGTATTTTGTCAGGCTGATGAGGGAGGGGGAGAGAATTCCAAGGATTGGCAATAGTGTGCACAAAACTCAAAGCAGAGGCACTGATCCTGTCTCCAGTTAACATTTTGATAGTTTGTTCATCATGGATTGGGTTTTTATTAATTTTGAATTTTAACAGTATTGCACTAAAGTATTATCTATCTTGATTGCTGGGCTTTTTGGAAGCCCGGAGACTGCGGTGCTCCTAGGAGGGAGGTCAAGCACAAAAGACAGAGGAAGGACCCTTGTGTATTGCACCATCAAAGCTTTCGGTGACAGGTTCTGGGTTTAGTATTGTGGAGCCAGTGCCCTAGCCGAGCGGACTGTGGAAAGAGTGAGTTACTGCAAGTCAGCTTGTCCGAGAGTCTGCTGGGAAAGGGAATTGACAACTTGGGGCTGCAGCTGGAGAGGCTGCATGGCAGAACAGTGTGTGGTGAGTGGCTCACACTCAGTGCTAAAGTATAGCAGCTACTGTTGTCACCTGGCCTTCAGGCCACCCCTCCCGCCGTTCCACTAGCCCTCAGAAATGCACCCTCACTGGGGTGTGCCTTTCAGGGAGCTCTGAAAGATGGAAAGGCCCTGCCTGACATAAAACATGAACCCCTAGAGGTAAAACTTAAGGCAATCAAAGACTTTTCTTTGGAGGGATGGACCTGTTCACTTCCTGTGGGAGGGCTGCCCTGAGAGGTCGGGGGGCTTCTGGAAGCTCTTTCTCTGAGCATCCACCTCCTGTGGCTGGGTGTGCAGTTCTGCCAGCATTGCTACTCAAACTCTCACTTGAGGGCGAATTTGCTGAAGCAGTCTGTGTGTTGGTGTGGCAGGAAACCAGTCTATGCATATGCGTACATGTGTGTGTGTGTGAGAGAGAGAGAGAGAGAGAGAGATCTTTTTTAAATAGCAAAGTAAATCTTACCTAAATCTGATAATCGTCTCAAAAACTCTGGGCTTGCCATTTACATTCCTAGACTAGTCCCTCTCCACATGCAGGGCAAAAACAGCGGCTTGTGGAGACTTAACGGCTTAGGGACGGAAAACTTAAAACTGGTCGGATTCTGTCTAAATCCTATCAGGTTTTCCTGCTTCTCATAAACCTTTAATCAGCATCAACTCTTGTTAGTCCAACTTCTGAGCAATTTCTCCGGCGACTGCAGAGTTTTAAGAGCACGTGTGTACGTTACCGTTGGTCACCGACAGGCACGGCCAGACCGAACTACGTGCGTGCGTTTGTTTTGAGATGAGGCAGAGAAGTTCTCTCTAGATGCACATGCATTTCGGGTGGTTTTTAAGCGAGCGCTCCCGCCACTCTGTTTCACTCTCTCCAACTCTGAACGTGCTGTTAGAAGCTCTGAGTGGTCAGTACAGGATGACCGAACTGAAGTAACCAAGTTTGGATCATCTGCTTTTCCGGCCACCGTGCTGTCATTGCTTGTCTCGAACCTACCACTTAAACACGGGGACTTGTGCGAGGCTTGGGGACTCGGGGGCTGCACTCCAGGTGAAACAAGATGATTCCGACTGGTGTGAACTTGCTGGGTGCTCTCTGCACTAACCTCCATGCCAAGGACGATGTCCACTTTACAACATGTGGTAAAATATGCTCATTCGAAATCTGTTGCTGAAAATAATTTTGTCGTGAGGAGGAATTTTGAAAACATGGCCCATTGCAGTTGTCATCTCTACTAGACGGGCAGGGATCCTGGCTCCTCATGAGATGAGTGCAGAGTTTAAGCCGTATCAAACCGGTGTTCCGTTACTTGAGAGAGAACCGAAGCCCACGTTTCTTGCTTTCGTGGGTGGTGCTGCAGGTCTTGGGGAAAAACAGCACAAAAATAGAACCCATTAAATGACTCCACACCGTGAACACTCGCTGGAATGTGTCCCATGGCAGGTCAGGGCACATGGGCTCTCCGGCTGGGGGCTGGCTGTGCGCGCTCATCTTCTGTTTAATTTGCTTTTGCAGATGGCAAGCGTTAATTGGAGGAAGGATTTCTTTGTGGGGAAGTTGATCTCTATGATGATTAAAGTTGAAAACAGAACTCTAATATGGAAGAATTTAATTCACTTTTCAGGTACATTGACTGTCATATCTCACAAAGATTTATAGGAATGGAGTGACCTTGTGGGAGCTGTTCCTAGAGAACAGGGCAGATGGCCCTGCGTGGTCCAGTGTCATGTTAGCTGTTTGTGTCCTGGGAGAAGTTGGGGTGGGGAGCCTTGGCTGCCTCCTCTTCCTTCCTCCTCCCTGCACCGCTGTCTCCATTCAAGCCAGGTGGGCCTCTTTCTTCATTCCTTGTTTCTGTGATAGCCACTGGCCTTCTTCTCCGTGTTGGGCACCGTGCTAGAACCAGGGACATGCTGCTGTAACAAAGCCCGGAGTCTCACAGGAAGAGAGTAAAGAAGCAAATATTCCCAAGAATCAGTGTGCAATGATCTGCGCTTAGGGCTGTGAAGGGAAGGAAAGCTGGGGGAGGGTAAAGGAGGCACTGGCTCAGTCTGCAGGTTCGGCGAAGCTTACAGAGGAAGCAATGGTCAGTGGTCATCAGTCATGGGGGCAGGCAGCTTTTGTAGTTTGTGGGCTCCAGAAGTTCTGCCACATCCCTCTCACTTAGGGGAGTTTGAGAGGGTTCTGTCCTTTGCAATCAACCCTAGAGGGGAGATTAAAAGACAAAAACTCTTCTGAATGCAAAAAATCACATCAGATGGAAGTATTCTGGGCACCAGGAGAGAGGCCATTTTGAGGGAAGGGGGCCTTTCCATTGCTTCTCAAATAATATTGCCAATTCAAAGGCCATTCCCGAGTCAGGAGATGCTTATGAAATTTGAGCAGAGGTTCAGTGACCCGCTGCTTGGCGGGAGGGCTGCCCTGGTTTGGGGAAAGGTTCCTGCAGTTTCCTGGCCCAGGAGGGAATGGTGACATTAATTCCAGGCCTGCAGAAGAAGGGAGAATAGTGCTCCCCCGGCCCTAGGCACAGCCCGCTGGCTTTCCTGGGAGTTTCCCTGTGTTAAAATGCATTGGCTGTGAGTCAACAGCTCCCTCGCAATGGGGGGGCTCTGTGCCTGAGTTCCTCGTTCTCATTTCCTTCCCAGGACCCCGATGACAGTGACTGGCAGGCAGCCGTGAATGACAAGCCCTGAAAATAAGGGAGGGTGTTTGACAGGGGAGAAAATAGCCCTGGCATGGCAACAAAGCTCTCAGCTCTGGGGCCGTGGGAGCAGCATCTAGTCACATCCAGAAAGTGCGGCACTGCGCAGAGGCAGGAGAATGTTTGTGGGCCCCAGGTGAAGAGGAGCCATTGGGAAAGGCAGGCAATGCAGAGAGGGGCTAGATAGGGAATGAAGAAGAGTGAGACTAGCAGGTATGTCCTGAATGGCTTCCAAGCATGGATTGCCAGTGCCCTGTCTCTCAGGAGATGGGTGGGTGGCCAGGACGCCACCTTTCAGCCCCCACTGGACATGAGCAACTGTGATTTTATTTTACTCTGACCCCTGGGCTGGGAACTTGAAGAGCTGGGTCCCGGTTCCAACTCTGTGGTAACCTGCTGTGAAACTCCAGGCAAATGCCTGAGTTCTCTCACTTCCCTCAGAGGAACATGCAGGGTCAGCCCCAGGAACTCGAAGGTCTCCCCAGCTCCTCTGTGCTTCTCTTTGTGCATTTCAGCCACCGTTGGCTCATCCTCATCTGTGTCTTCGCAGCATCACAGATGAGCTGGGGAGCAAGACCCTTTGTTCTTCGGTTGACCAGCTTCCATGGGACGAGAAGCCTCCACATTCTGGGGTGGTTTGTGAACGCAGCTTCAGACTCTCCCTCCCACCCCCTCGCGCTCAGCCCGAAGTGCGCTCAGAGCTGGGGATCTCCGGCATCTCGTCAGCCAGGGGGGCGGGATTCGCCAAGCCACGGGCCCCCGCAGTTGAGGCTTCTATTGAGACTGAATTCTGACAGTTTGCTAAAATCTTGTGAGATTTCTGTGGTTTCAGGATTTGGGTGCGTTTTTTAAATTTCTAATTTAAAAATTAGAGAATGCGTTTTTTAAATTTCTAATTTTAATGAAGTCTAAATAATCTAAAACCTTACAGGGTACAGAGAGTTCCCTTGTACCCTTCACCCAGTTTTACCTAATGTTGACATCTTACCTAACTATAGTGCATTTATCAAAACTAAGACACTAATATTTATATCATACATAACTAAACAACAGGCTTTATTTGGATTTCCCTAGTTTTTCTACAAATGGTCTTTCTGAGTTTTAGGTCCAAACACTACACCATGGTACATGTCGTCATCCTGTCCCCTTAGTGTCCTCTGATCTGTGGCAGTTTCTATCCCCCATCCCCCCTCCATGACCTTGGAATAGTTCTGGTCACATATTCTGAAGAAAGTCCCTCAGTTTGGACTTGTCTGATGTTTTCTCAGGATTAGACTGGAGCTTTGGGTTTGGGAAGAATACCAAAGGCATGAAGTACCCTTTCTGTTGTATAATGTCAGAGGTACATGATAGCAGCCTGGGTTGTCACTGGTGGTGTCACCTCCATCACCTGGTTAAGGTGATGTTTGCCAGGTTTTTCCATTGTATACTATTTCCCCCTTTTCATTTGTTAAACATGAGTGTGAGTATTTTTCATGCTTTAAATCTGTTTGGGGATATGAGTTCTAAATCCAGGTCCTAACCTAAAAAATTGCCCCGACCTAAGGAATATGATTCTCTGAGATTGAAATGTAATCATTGTGCAGGGCTTTGGGAGGTACAGATGGGTCTCAGGAGGTGCCAGCAGGTTAAATAAAGGTGGGCCTCCAGCTGAGGTTTTGGGAAGGTCAGAGTGGGATGGTGCAGCAAGAGGTGGGGAGAAGCATCAGGAAGGAAGGGTGCGTGATGGACGTAGAGCAAATTCACTGGGCTGGGCTGGAGGAGCAGGCTAATCAGGGAACTGGAAGAATGGTAGGTTTAAACAGGACTAATCAGGGGAAGAGAGGGCGCTGTGTAAATGAGTGTTCTCCCACACTCTTTCCTGCCTGGTTGGTTGCACGAGGCACTCACCCTGGTTAAAGATATAGTCTGTGGCCATGAAGGAGGAAGGCAGGCTAACTGGTGTGTGTAGTTGTTGGACCCACAACTTCAACTTTGTGGTCAATGTCAGGACTCTAGTTAGCCAGGTACTCTATTCAGGCAATTGTCAAACTAAAAGGGGTCTGCTTTGGGGACTTCACATGTCTTGCCAGGTTTGCCTGGGGTCTTAGAGGGTCAGCACTTGCCATTGATCAGGAAGTAATCCCACACCCACTGCAAATAAGGGGCCTAGGGAGAGCAGAGCATCCAGATGTCTGCTGGGTTCATAGGTGATTTTGGTGGGGTAGGGGTGGGGGGTTGCCCTACTCTATTCATCAGGGGCCAGCCATCTAGCTATTGTTCCACAGGGGATGCTCTGGGTCACTTTTGCTGCCTTTTTCAAGTCACAATGACTTTTAACAGGCAACATATGATAGTGTGGGAGCCCCTTGCAGCCCTGGGTGAAATTATGATAACAAGAGAAAAAAGCTATTACTGCCACCATGCTTTCATTATGCAAATGATATTAAGATAGGCTGTGTGGATCGCCCCTGGCTATGCTATAATCTCCATGCAGTGATTATAATGTGTCAAACTTAGTCATTTTGATTATGACATGTTAATTACATGCCATCCTCATGTAGACATGAATATTACTCCCTGTCAGACAAAACAAAAATTGGGGCCATTGTTAGTTGGTTAGTTGTGTGTATGTATTTTAACTTCTTTTTTTATTAGAAGGATTAAAAGATTTAGAAGATATGTGATATTGCAAACTGATTAAATACCAGCCTGCTCTGTGCTCTGCAGGGTGGGGAGGGAAGATGCAGCCAACTTGGACTGCTTGGGTTGCCTTTTTGTGCTCTGGGTGCCATTGGTAAAGTGAGGTTTCCTGGGAAACAAGCTTGACTTGTTGGGGATTGGGATGAGAGGGAGTGATTGAAGGTTGATAAGGTGTGATGACAGGGAGCATTTGGAAACTCGAGCCTCATGTGACTTGGAAGAAAGAGTGGAAGACTGTGATCAAATTCCTGATAGGGGTTGCTGAGCTGGAAGGGCCCCTCTAGACCCTCAAGTCCACCTCTCCAGAGAGGTGAAGGAACTTGTCCAGGGTCACCCAGCCAGTTCAAGAAAGAGCTGGGACATAGTACGGCACCATGCCTGTGTGACTTGGGACCGCCAGTTCCCTGTGGCAATAGAAGGGTTGGACTGGCCTTAATGGGACTCTCCTCCAAGTGACCACTGAGAAGAGGTTCATTTTAACCATACGTATGGGTTAGAATCAAGTCCAAGCCCCCAGGTTGGCATCCATGGTCCTCCATAACCAGGCTCTATTCTTCCTGTTTTTCAGTCTTGTCCACTAATCTCATCTATCATGACCCCTTCACTTCCATAAAAATGGTTCCACCCACCATCTTCCAAACACACCTTGAATCACTCTCAAATGTCAGTGGGCTGGGCCAGAGGATCTCTCCAGGTTCCTCCCAGCTCTGAGACCTGTGAATCCAGGCTTGGTGTTCACAGCAGTGGAATAACTAGTCGGGGGTGGCAGTGGGATGATATCTCTGCCACATCCTTTGCTGTCACTGGGCTGAGGAGGGGAGGATTGAGTGAGCAAGACTAGAACACAGAATAAGGGAGGTTAGTATCAGGTTCAGTAGCCAGAGTAGGATAGGTTAGCATCAAGGCCAATACCCAGGGCAAGAGGCCCATCTGTGACCAAATGGCCAACATCAGAGGAAGTCGTGGGTCCTGCAGAGTCCTTGCTCTGAAGATGGTCTCAGATGTGTATCCTGGGTCCATCTATCGGCCCCTTTCCCTCCCAAGTGATGCTTTCACACCAGTCCAAGCTCTTTTATGGGCCCACATCAACCTGTTAGCCGTCAGCACCAGAGTCTGAAGCTGGGGCTTTCACCAGCCAGTGGGCATTGGAAGTGAGCTCATCTCTACAGAGCTCCTTGGAAGTCACCAGGGGTTGTACAAATAGAAGAGATTATCATTGAAATATAATTTCAACCAAGATGGCACAATGCTCTGTTCTGCTATGATGAAATGTGTCATTAAATACAGAAATAGATCAAACACCTGCCCACTAAGATCCTCTGGTACCAAGTATCTAGGTGAGGAGCTGGATATCTGCGAGAGCTCACAAAATGTGAAGGAGGTAGGAGAAAAAAAATCCCTCACTAGGGAGATGTATTTAAGTAGACTTATAAATAGCCTGATCACAGCTCGTTTGATTAATTTGGGGAAAAGGAGTAAAAGGGTTTTGCCAATTCATCAGATTTCATGCTTCCAAAGCAGTTGCTAATGTAAATATTAGCATCCACAATGAACAAATTGTCTTTGGTAATTAAATGCCCTAATTTACAGGTTCTATTAGCAGAGATGATTTCCCCCTGAAATTAACTTTTCTCCCCTTTTCCCTTCCCCTACCCTAATGTGGTACACATCAGTGGATGCGTTTGCGGGGGGTGGGAATCTGGGGTTCGCTCTCTCAGGCCCTGAGTGCAGAGGACTGAGTCCCTGGAGGCATTGCTCAGAAGGAGTAGAAGGAGCACGTGCCTCTTGAGTGTTTAACCTCCACTGGGTGTGGCAGGGGGAACTCAGCCCTGACGGTGGGCTGTTCCAGGGCCATGGCCTTGGCCTGTAGTGAGGGATTAGGAGTTCTCCCAGTGCGATGTGAGATCTGCCTTCTTCTGCTGTCTGTTCCCAGATGGGGATGCTTCCCTTGGCAAACCCGCCCTGAGGGGAGGTGACTGTTGACACAGACCCCAAGGCTGACCCTAAGTGCTAAGTCATCAGACTGGGGCTTTGCAATATCTTTCCCTTTCAGAATTTCTCTTAGGGGACCACCCTAAGTTGCACTCCACTGCTCAAACTCTCCATTGACTCCTGGCCACCAAGTGCTAGCTGATGGCTACTGAAGGCCAGTCCCAGAGCATTCACATTTTCACAGGGAGCTGGAGAGTCAAAAGCTGGCATTAGCATGAGCCGAACAGATTCAGTTTAAGTGGTGGCCAGCTCTCCTGTCAGAGTGAGAGGGGTTGGACAGGGGGATGCTGAGACAGAAGGGCCTGCCTCATACCCCACTTTTTAGGATCCTATGTTATTTATTAAAATGGCAGTCCTATGTCTCCTATTATCCTTTCACAGGCTGGGACCAGGGTGAGGTGTATGAGGCACCTTGGGTGCAGAATGTAAGAAAGTGCAGGGTTGCCACTTGCAGGCTCCTAAGAGTGAGTTATTCCTTATATTTGTACTCTTAGCACCTCACTCATCTCCACCTAGTCCTGCCATTGCCCTTCAGTAACCCCAAAGGAGTCAGCAGAGGCATCAGCACCCCCACCCCTTACTGGTTATCCCACTAGTGTAAGCACAGAGCCTGGACTCATGGAGTTTAGAGTTGGGAGGAACTGGAGATCAACTCTGGTCCAGCCCGTGACCCTCGGGAAGGAGGCAGGCAGGGCTCCGTGGTGGTGAGAGATTCGCCTCATTTCCTATGCCTGCATGGGGGCAGTGAGGGGTAGAGGGGCAGAGTCTGAGCTGTGGTCCCCTGCTGTCAGTAGAATTTGGAACTTGATTTCTAAAGAAAATAGAGACCTTTGTGTCTTAAATATTGC
>PVIA01007227.1:65000-86331 GCA_004024845.1 Tonatia bakeri
CCAACATATCACTAGATTTTCTTTGTTCACTGTCAGTTACCACTTGTTTCCCCCACAAGTACTGTGATTTGCTTACAGGCTAATGAGGAACCACTAGAGTCTGCTGAGTTATAACATGTGGATGTTGATAGCCAATCATAGCCCAGAAATCTTTTAAGAAGAGGAGACAGTCTATTATCTGTACCTGGAAATACACCTAGATGTTTGCCACCTTGATATTGTTGTTACTATTATTATCAGTACTAAATGCAAGAACTTTGAGCCCAGGCTTTCACACAATATTGCTGCCTCCTGTTGCCCCCTCCCCATCTCTATCAGCACTTGAATTTCCCCCAGACCATTATGGTGCCTGCTCTCTTCCCACCCCCATTCTCTGCTGCTCCTGAGGAACTTAGAGCCTTAGAGGGGGACACCTGAAGGGATGACAATGTGATGACGTCAGGGTTAGAGTAAATCTAGTGGCGCTGATGACAGGTGCTGAGGAAGTTTTTCTTCTCTTTCCCCATACCCTTTGTCTACAGTATCACACAGTAGCAGCTGGATCAAGGATATGACTTAAAGTAAGATGGAAATAAGGGGAAGAAAGAAAGGAGAAACTGATGCTTCTGGTCTGTTTTCGAAGCCCAAACCCTTTTAGGGTGGCTCTCTGGGCTCCAAAGGTGCTATATGAGTCCAGTTTCTGTAGATCAAGAAGGAATACTTCCCACCACACCCCAAAGGCAGCCTTCCTCATGCCCTCACACCTCCACAGACAGCAGAGAGATGTACATGAATGTATAAGCAAATCTGAGTGAGTTTTTTTTGCAGCAAGCCGCAGCCACCCTGCTTCTGGCCTGACCCATTTTCTCCAACTATGATGTGGCTCTAATAATCCCTGCTCTGCTCTCCATCTTGCCTAGAGGCTACTAGAGTTCATTAGATTAAAAAAAAAAAAATCTATAAACTGCTTTGAGCACCTTGGAGGTAAGTGCTCTATAAGTACAATGTAATAATAATAATGCTACAATAATTACCTTGATTAATTTATGCATAAGACAAAAAAAGATTCTTAATTAAGAGACATTCCAGCAGCGTGAACACAGGCCCCATATATCGGAAAGTAATATCACCAGCAGGGATTCTAACTCTGAGCCAGATCGACAAGGATAATGAGCGCTCACCCTCATTCTGAGTGCCCTCTGAGTGTTTTGTGTTATGAGCGATGACCAGGCTCTGTGGCCAATAGACTGGAAAAGCAGAAATGACAGACAGGAATTTGGTGTTGTAACCACATAAAACACAATCTAAGTTCACCTGATAGTACTGCTATTGAACAGCAAGTAGTTAACCAATGGTAAGCTAGTCAGTGACATCAATATAATAAATAATTTAAAAAAAACATAAAACAAGCATTTATGGAATCATCTGTGGGTGGGCATAGGCCTAGGCTGGAAGCTGCATTCTGTGACCCTCCCCTCTCTTTACTGTCAGGTTTCTAAGCACTATGAGGGGAGAGATGTGTGCTTCCAGTGTTGTGGGTATGGTGAAGGGCACACTGGAATGTGGAGTTGCTCAAGATACGTCCTCATCGGCCATAAAGTTTTCCTAAGATGCAGCTCTTCTAAGCCTAAGATGGGCATCATCTTATCCTTAGGAAAACAACCACAAATTCTGTGACCTGTCTTCTCTTTGTTCAGCCAATATTCAGTTTTCCTGAAAAGGGGATTTGAGTGGGCCAATTTGCATTCAGTGTGAGGTGCCTCAGCATTTTAGAGTATGAGCCGGGCTCCCTGAAAGGCACTTTGATGTCTGGGCCTTTTGTGGATGCTTCCAGTTGTGCTCTGGGTCTGGATCAGATGTGCTGTGGCTAAGGAAGCAAGGGTGGTTTAGCCACCACAGTGTGCTGCAGGAGCTCTTCCAACACCCTATTTTGTGAGGAAGAACTGGCTGGTGGACCGCCTTCCTTGAAGGTACCCACCCATGTATATGTAGTGAGCAAAAGCCCCTCTGTTAGCTTGTCCTGGAAAAATTCTAGAAGATCATTGGGAGTGTAAGAAAGGAACTAACATTTCTCTTTTAACAACTAAGCAGGAATAGGAATGCCTACCTACAAGGGGTCAGATGTGGCTGGCCCAGGGAAAGGAAACAGGAATTATGTGCATGTGTGCACAGATGTGTGCATGTGTGTGCACAGATGTGTGCACGTGTGCATGCTCTGGTAGGTGGAGTGGTGCGAAGGTAAACATACAGCTGCCAAGGTATAAAACTAATTTTGAGGTCATATATAAATGCTGTTTAATCAGATTGTTCTCTTAACATGTAGCTCTGAGAGCACTGGCAGTTCTGTCATAAGGAAACGGATCACTCCGGATCTGAAAGAGCTAGCTGAGAATGGGCTGTAGTAGGATATTGCAGTGGTCAAATTTTCACAGATAGAGCACAGCAGGAACATTCTGTATGAGAGGAGTAAGCAAAAACCACCAGGAAGCTAGAGGGACACAGAATGGGAAAAGGCCATAGTTAAATTTATCTTCTAGAAATGCGTTTAGGTCAAATCCCCCCACCCTTCACCTTCCTTTCTCAAGGGTCAGGACCCTATAATGGGCAATTACTCATTGCCCATCATGAGTTGGCTCCATGAAAGGCATGGAACCCATAGAAACTTGGTCTTGCTCTGCCCACAGTTCAGTGAGACTGGGCCATTTATGCTGAACACACATATACAATCCAGCAATGAACACAGTTCCTCTGTGTCAAGAGCACTGTGCTAGGTCACAGAGATGCACAGATACAGCCCTGGTCCTTGATCAATGCATGATATTGAAGGACAATCCACAGTGAGAAGTAGATTGCAATGATGTTCCCAATTCTTCCTCCTTCCCTGGAGCCACACTCCTTCCCCTCTCACTTGTAGTGCCCTCTCATCATGGACAAGTGAGTTGCCCCACCATTCAACATGCAGTTTGAGCCATTGACTGAGATGTTAGCATCTCAAATGAGGTCTTGTGACTAGTGGGACATTCTGGAGCTGTGCCAGTGAGCTCTGTGTCCTCTCCATTGTTCCCCTCTGTCCCTCTTTGTCCACCTCCGTCTGATCAGTTCCTGGTGGGCTTCTCCAGCCATCCCCTTCTCTCTGAAGCCTTTTGCACCTGCCCGATCAGCCTGTTTTTTTTAAGCCTCCATGCTGTCCTGAGTCTCCACGTTCTTCTAATTTACTCCTAAATTCCATAGTGTCTGGTCTCCCCTGCTGGACTGTGAGCTCCTTGGAAGCAGAAGCAAGTCCTTCTCTTTCTCAGAGGCCTTTATAGCCCTGAACTCAGCACAGCACCTGGGCAGTGGTGGGGCCAGTGCCAAGCCCCCAGAGCCTCTAACCTAAGCAGATTTTCCCCACCCCCTGAGAGCCCTCCCCACTGCTCAGGCTTCCATGGACCCCAGCTGTCATTCAGACCAGCACTTCCTTCCCTAGATGGCAGCTGAGGTCTGTCCTATGCCTCTTCCCTCTACTAGTGTCATACTCTGCAATCTTCAAGGCTCCATTAGGTGATAAAAGAATTGATTCTGGCTCAAGTGTTAATGGCTAATAACAGCATTGTCTCCCTTGGGCACTAATTCTACATTTAAAAATGTTTTTAATATATTCATGGATTTTATACAGAGAACGGAGAGGGAGGGGGAGGGAGGGAGGGAGAGAGAGAGAGAGAACCAAAAACATCAATATGAGAGAAACATCAATTGGTTGCTTCCCATATGTGCCCCAACAGGGGATTGAACCTGCACCCTAGGTATGTGTCCTGAGAAAGTGAACCCCCAATTTTTTGGTGTATGGGATAATGCTCCAACCAACTGAACACTGGCCAGGGCCAATTCTGTATTTTAATTGAAATTTTCATGTCCTTATCCATGGAGTAACTGGACATCATGATCCCTGACACAGGCTGCTGGGGATAAAGTTTTTAGAGCATTGAGTTCATGAGGTTCCTCAAGTCACATTGCCAAGTCATTGCCATACTAGGCTGTTCTACAAGTGGTCTCGGAGAGGCTGAGAGACAGACAGGCACGGAACTTTATAATAGCAGGGCCACCTTAGACTGTGATTTATGTTCAACCCTCATGTTTTCTAAGTCACAGACATGAGCAAGACTGTGAGATGGATCCTGACCTCACAGCTGGCGCGTGTGCATGTGCCTGTGTGTATGTGCGTACTCGTGCTAAAACTGGACCTCAGATATCCTGTCCTTGTCATCCGCTTGCTGTCTCGTTCTAATGTAGTATAATCGAGTCCAATAACCTGAAGAACCCCCAAATCCTCTATTTGATCCAGGGGCCTGCCCTTTGTCTACCAAATTATTGTTATCATCCTCTTCATTTTAAAGCTGGAGCAAGCAATGCTCAGAGGGGACGTAGGACTTGCTCAGCTCCCACAGCTGTAAAGAGAAAGGACTGGGGACCCAGAACTCCTGTCTTCATCACAGGGCTCTTCTCTGTCACAGAGACATTGTGTTAAAGACCTTTATCTCATTCTCGCCCTTCACTTTACATCTTCATCACGTACTGTTGCCCGCGAATTCTCCTGTCCAGGGTACAAACTCATCATTGGACAAGCACACCCAGACACGGGGCAGGGTTCATGCAGTGGGGTATTATGAAAACAGCTATATACAAATTGCATCTTTGTAATCTGAATTTTAGCTACACGACTGAGAGAAGACAGCAGAAGGAATCCTTTGACAGCAACCCTAATATTCTCACATCTGTACAGTTTGGGGTGATTATAAGAAACATATACTTTAACCCACATGCTCAGTTTTAGGCATATTCACACATGCAGTTTAAATTCCCAGCTATATGACAAGGATGAAAAAGCACATGAATTAACACCCAGATGTATACGACACAGGTGCTAAGAGTCTGTGGGTGTGGAATATCCTCCTGGTAAAGGGGCATTGTGGCTGGACACCAGGACACCTGCCTCCCATCCCACCTCTGCCACTGACCAGTGATTTAGTCCTCTTTGGGTCTGTCTCGCTTTCATTACCTGCAGAGTAGAAGGGCAACATTGACCAATATCTAGGTCCCAGTTCCCATTCTGACATCATAGGACTGTGCATATTCATGCACACAAAATGGTCCTCAGCCACACAGGGAACTATGACCCTGCCTGAGGCAATTTGCATGGAGCAGAAATCAAAGCTATAAGCCTCTGAGATGAAGCGCCAGTAGTGGAATTTCGATGTTATCATTATGGGAAGAATGGGGACAGTGTTGGGGGTGGAAGGTGAGGTCTGCCAGGTGCCCTGGGAGGCAGAGCTCAGAGGCGGTGCCTTATCTGTGCAAGGCAAGGCGCTTTCATCAAATACCTGGACACTTGCACCTGTGGGTACTGGCAGGTCCCCAGCACCCACCTCTGGCTCCAAGTATAAACTTACGAAGGTCTATGGGCTCACTGTTGGTTGGCTATTTAGTTTTAATGCCCAAAACCAATTTTAAATAAAATAAAGGAGTCCCTCTAAATAATCTATATGGGGCTTTCTTTTTTTTTTTTAAGAGGGACATTTCAAGACTAGTTTCACACAGGTTTAGCCAAAAGGGAAATTAAACTCTACATTTAAATGGAGATTACGCACAAAGGAATCCATTAGTTTCAATATTTCTCAGCAGGAGGGCTCAGAGTTATTTAAATAAGTTTAGATATTAAACCTAAAGTAGCCATTAAAGCAGTGTGGATTTGTTTGTCTGTTTTTTTTCCCCAGAAATCTTTTTTTTTCCAGCTGACTGAAAAATCCATTCCTTTACCGATGGAGGATATTTTAATGCATTAAAAAAAAATCCAGGGACTTTTTAATATAGCACTTCCTTTGAATTTTTAAGTACCATATTACAGCATACTTATTATAGCCAAGTGTTATCTTTTGGACAGATTAAACTCCAAGTGTTTTCCCTTCCCCACCCCCACCCCGGCAGAACAGTGCTAATATAAACACCAACATTAAACCATATTGGCTATGGAAGAGTCTTTGATTGTCATTGAGATTATTTTAAAAGTTATTTAGGTCCCCCTGTTACATCTCTGCAAACCACTGAGAAAATGTTGTGCTGGGTTTCTCTTTGCTACATTTCTTTGGGGATTCATAAATATTGATTGTACCGTAAAAAATTGATGGAATCTTGAAACAGACTGCAGTTGAGGCAGCTGGGGAATTTACTCAATTTTTCTCAATCGCTGCAGTCTATAAAAAGAGGAGATTTTGCAAATTGTTTCTCACCTTGTCTTTTTAGTATTTAATAGCTCTCAATTCTGTAGCTTTCTGAACCACAAACTAGGCATGTTTTCCATCAAAACAGAATCAGGCCTATTCAATGGGAATTAAAAGAGGGGAACATGTTATGAATGGGTTAAACTCTACCCTATTTGCCACCCCCTCTCTGCCTCTCTCTTCCTACCTTCTCTTGGTTTTCAGTGTCCTGCTGTTTTAGTTTCGTTAATCCTATATCTACCCCACAGATGCCCATACTGTGCCCGGGGTCACCCCTTCACTTCCCAGGGCTGTGATGGAAATAAGGTCAAAGAAATGAATGCCAAAGGCTCTCTGTGGTCCTGCCTTTCACCAAAGCCAATAACTATGAAACCACACTCTCATTATGGCACTCCCTACACCCTCTTGTCTATACAAAAAGCTCTTCACCATCTGGTATCCGAAGGTGTTTGTCCAAACAAGGCTCCAAACAACCTCTGTAGTGTTATTTGCACAAGTCTCCTTCTGGAACCTTAGTTTCTTTGCTCATGGGTCCCCTCAGTGTCTCTCACACCTGCATTATGAATTTCTTCTTCCAGACATTGGCTTATACTTTCTCATCATACCTGGAATGTTCTTACTATCTCCTTCTCCAGGTGTCTGTGTTCTAATTCCTGGAACCTCTGAATGTGTTAGGTTATATGGCAAATGGGAACGAAGGCTGCTAATCAACTGACCTTAAGACCAGGAGACGATCCTGTATTCTCCCTGTGGATAGTCACAAGGATCCTTAAAAGTAGAACAGGAAATTGGAAGGTAGAATAAGAGAGATGAGAACATGAGAAAGACTCTGTCCAATATTGATGACTTTGAAGGATGGAGCCTTGAGCCAAAGAAAGTAGATGGCTTGTAGAAGCTGGAGAGGAGGCTAGAAAAGGCAAGGAAACATTCTCCCCTAGAACTTTCAGAAAGGATCACCCCTGTCAATAACTTGATCTTACCCAGGAAGACAGACCCATGCTGAACCTTCTGACCTACAGAACTGTAAGGAAGTAAATTTGTGTTTGATGCTACTAAGTTTGAGGTAATCATTTACCCTTAAGGTAATCACTCTTAACCACAACTACAAAGTCCATTTTGCCATATAAGGTAGCATTTACATGTTCCAGGGATTAGGACCTGGATGTTTCAGGGGCCACTATTCAGTTCAGTATAACAAGAAGGGGGTGGGTCTGCAAGATCCTGGGCTACTAAAAACCTAACGCTGGAGAGGAGGTGAGCCCCATGGTGGGACTTCTCTGGGGGAGAATAAGAGATGGGACATTGATCTTATTGACTAGAATTAATTATCATGGAATCAAGTGGAAATTCCTTAACCATCTAATTATTTTCTTTTTGCAACTTGCAACCTGAAGTCCAGTGACTTGTTCAAGATTATAAATGTGTGGTCAATTCACATATCACATAAGGTACCTGAATGGGCAGGAAATGATCAAAGCCTTCTGAATACTCCTTGGAGGGTTGTCTGTGGGCTCAAGTGCCCTCATGGGTGGGAGCCAATCGCTGATGAAAATCCCCATTTCACTCAATAAGACACAAGATATTAGAAGAGTCACTGCACAGGCAATATAATTTGGTGGTGGGAGTATTCTATGAACCTTCAAAATTTGGGTACAAACTTTTTGGTATATGGGAGTTCCATTTTTTAAAGAGAGAGTTTGTATCTTTCAGTAGATTCTTCAAGGGATTCACAACCCAAAAGCAAAGATCTAGGTTCAGGTTGTTTCTGAGGCTAGGTTTTTGAAGGAAGGTGGAAGCTAAAAAAGGAAGAAAGAGGAAGAGAAAGAAAGAAAAGAGGGAGGGGGAAATAACTGAGCAGGTCATTGATAAAGATACCTGGAAAAAGTGATTTCGTGTATTCATTCATTCATTATTTACTTTCTGTTAGCAGGCCCTAGGGAGCGAGGAAGTTGGAAATAAGGAAATGAAAGAGAAGACAAGGACTCTATCTTCAATAACTGAGAGGCTGGTTTTGCTCAGACCTTGGGGGCTGAGATACTTTGTGTCCTGAGAGTGCAGCCATTATCTCTCTTGTCATGCAAAGTATCGTGTGTCATGTATTCTGTGCAGAGCCCTGGGTTGAGCTGGTTCCTGCCCTCAAAGAGCTCATTGTCTGGTAGAGCAGTGGGGAGCTGGTCATGGAGCATTTAGTGTCAGTCATATGAGGGGGCTTGTGACCACTGTTAAGTGGTGCTTAGGAGAAGGGGCTCTGTGTGGGATATGGATGGCCTCATGGCAATGGTAGGGCCTGTAGGAGAAATGATGGGCAGCTAGAGGGTGGTGGAGTGGTTTGGAAGGATATTACAGTCAGGAAGAGTAGGATTATAAGCAAAGGGGCAGAATAGAAGCTATTGTGCCTATGAGAAAAGCCATGCAGTCTGGGGGTAGGAGGTAGGGCTTTAGATCTCTGGACTTCCCTTAATCATGGCCTCCAGTGCCTGGCCCGTGTATGGCCTATTCTGCATTCCACTCTTCTCCTGTGCTCCCAGCCCTGATTGCGACCTTCACTCTCTTATTAAGCCAGAATGTCTCTGTTACCTCTAAGTAGGCTATCTAAGAATATTGCCACTCACCTAAGCTTCAGGGGATGACTGCCAGACAGAGGGCTGGATCCAGTCCCACCTTACCTGGGCTGCAGCACCCAGCTGCATCTGGCAGCATGCAGGAGGACATCTTTGCAAGGATGAGGAAGCCCAGGTTGCATCCCCTCTGCCCTGCAGAGTCAGTGCAGTGGGGAGCTTCAGTTAAGGGAGTTTGCCTGATAAGAAAAAAACAGGCCATGAGATCCAGAGGTCCCAGCTCCCACCAAAAGTTCTGCTAGAATTTCTTTCTTTCTTTATTTTGATCCTCACCTGAGGACATGTTTATTGATTTTAGAGAGAGGGGAGGGGATGGAGAGAGAGACACACACACACACATCGATGTGAGAAACATCGATCAGACCGAAGCCACAACCCCAGTGTGTGCCTTGACTGGGAACCAAACCTGTGACCTTTTGGTTTACAGAACAATGCTCCAACCAACTGAGCAACACCAGCCAGGGCTCTGCTGGTATTTCTGGTCCCCACCAGCAGTCTTTCATTGGTGAAAAGCCCCATTCTAAGACTCTGCTGGCTGCTGAAGTCAGTTCCTCCCTCTAAATTTACTTCCTACCCAGAATCTCAGCCCCTCCAGTTCTCATTCCCTCAGCAGACCTCCAATGCCTTCAGATGAGTGATTTCTCCATTTATCTGGCCAATCTACTTGTTCTCAGCAGGAATGCTGGCCTGCCTCAAGCTACTGCATCCCACAAGGAAGCAGAAAACCTTTCCATCTTAACTTTGAAGGATATAGTTATCGTAGAAATTTTATGTTGACAGTTGCTTTCTCTAGGACTTTGAGTATATGATCCCCCGTCTTCTGGTTTTGGTGATCTCTGTTGAGAAGTTGGCTGTACGTCTTACTTTTGCTCTTTGAAGGTAATATTTCTCTTTTTTCTCTTGCTGTGTTAAAAACTTTCTCTGGTCTGGTACACTAGTTCCAGTAAAGTTAATTTTGTCACTTTGTCTCAAATGACTTCTGTGCTTCCCCCTGTATTTCCATCCTATTGCCTCTCCATGTTATCATCTGACCTCTGATCAGGTCCTCAGGTCCTTACCTAGTTCAGGGCCTCCTGGCCTCTTTTGGATCCCTGCCAACTAAACACTTGGACTAGTTTTCTGGCTTCACTTCACTAGTCTTTCTGCTTCTAGGCTTGCTCTTCTTAACCTATACCTCTACCCTCTTGGCCTGGTGAGCTTTCTAAAACCAAACCTGACCATGTTGCTCCTCTGCTTAATATATCGAGTGAGTTCCCATTTCCTACAGGTAAGTAAATCCCCAGTTTCTTTTTCCATTTTTTTATTCTCACTCGAGGGCATTTTTTCATTGCTGTAAGAGAGAGAGGAAGGGGGAGAGAGAAACCTCAATTGGCTACCTCCAGGGCATATATGCATCTGGACTTGGGATTGAACCCACAGGCCAGGCATGTTCCCTGATCAGGAATCGAACCGCAACCATTTGGTTATGGGACAACGTTCCAACCAACTGGGCCACACCAGCCAGGGCAAATCCTCTGTTTCTTCACATGGGATTTAGGCTTCTGCAGACCTCTAGGCTGATCATGTGTTATTTTCAGCCTTCAACCTTGTGCTCTAAGAATTCTGATCAGTTTCTAAATAATTCTCCCCTGTCCTTGGACAAACACATACGCACATATACACACACACTCCCCAAATGGTTCCTCTACCACAAGTCTCTGTTTCTACTGCTCCTTCTCTCTGGAAAGCTAGTCTATCTACCCCCATTTGTCTGACTAAGACACACTGATTCTTTTGGTTCATCACCCTCACTTCCAGGAATCCTTCCTGTCTCATCTCTGTTACCCCCTCTCTCACTCCAGTTGCTCCTGAAATATAATTTGCATAACTTTGTCATCATACTGGGCACAAATAACTCTATGTTTAAGTGTCTATTGTCCCCTCTAGATGGAAAGTTCTTTGAGCAATTGTTTCTTATTCATCTCTCTATCCCCAGTGCCCAGTACCTTGCCTGAGATGTGGAAAGTACTCAATACATATTTAAATGAGTGATGAATTAACAGATAAGTTTGCATAAAATTTTTTTAGTTGCACATCCTTGTATGAGTCAATACTATTAGTCCTATTCTGGGTGTGAAAAAATATAGAGTGTGCGCCCTGTCTCTGATTGCACAGCAAGTGAAAGTGAGTGCCCGAAAGATCTCTGAAACTGCAGCTGATTGATCCTTCCCACACGACATCTCCTCTTAATTCTTCTGCAGTCAGAGAACTTAACACACGAGCTGGCCTTTGATAGCATGTGGCCTTCTAATGTGCTCTAATTGTAACACAGGTGGAAAAATCAATTAACC
Source organism: Tonatia bakeri (assembly GCA_004024845.1). Classification (NCBI taxonomy): domain Eukaryota; kingdom Metazoa; phylum Chordata; class Mammalia; order Chiroptera; family Phyllostomidae; genus Tonatia; species Tonatia bakeri. The sequence continues at coordinate 76,182 of PVIA01007227.1, forward strand.
AATATTTGCTATGACATTTTCTACCAGGGTAGTTCAACAATGTGCCCTTATTACTTGATAGTGTAAAAATCAGTAATTAGAAAAGACTTTGGCTAAATATTACTGCCCAGTTGGTAGTCTAGACGGGGTGGCGTCTGGAGACATTGAAGCACACACCTCCCTGGAGAGGGACTTGAAGTCGGGGATTGACACCAGTTGCAGCCAGTAGGAAGAAGGCAGCATCAAATGCTCATACTGAAAACAGTCTGCCCCAGGGCCACCTAGTAGGAGGGGTTGGAATGCTGAATCTGGCTTTCCTTGGAGTTAACCAACAGGAAATGCAGCAGCAGGCATTGACCACTGGAAGCCCTGTTGGCTAAGGGCAGGTCCCTGAGCGCTTAGGTTGGGTCCAGGTCCCAGAGTAGGCTGATGGAACTAAGGCAGTTCCCAAGGACTAGAAAAGCTAAGCTTTCACCCAGTTATCAGGACTAAGACTTGGCAGCACAAAAGGGGCCCAGTTACCAGAACTGAGGCACAAAGTGGGGCAGAGATTCAGGAAGAAGGTGTGGTTCAGCACCACAAGGTCACAGGGTACCAACAGTCAGGCTAACCTGGTCCAGAGACTCCTTAGTGACTGGACACCTTAGGTAGTACATTCTGACTGAGGTCAGCAGGGAAGGGAGGGGTGTTGTCAAGTGGTCCAGCTAGAGGAACAAGGAAGATGTTACTATTCTCAGAAGATCCTGAACATAGCAGGTCAGAGGGAAAGCAGGTTGTGAAAGCAGGTGAGGAGCCAGAAAAAAGATGAAATGGGGGAAGGCTGAAAGCCCAGGATATGATGTCAAGATGGGGGTGAAGTGCAGCTGGGGAGTAGCTGAAGCTGGTGGCCAAGGTAGAGCTAAGGGCTTTGAATCAGGTTGACTGGTTTGTGAGTCCAATTCCAGGCAGCCATGCCGGGTCCTAAACCTACATGTTCAAGGTGCCAGGAGGCATCAAGGGTCAAGTAGGCATAGATGGTGACTGGACATCACATGGGGACTGGATGAAATGGAGTTAAGACCTGTGTCTGTGGTCAGGCTTCCAGAAAGTCTTAGAGGCAAGGGAAAGGTAGGCAAGGGCTGTGTTTACGGTTTACCTGAGAAGGTGGTCAGGAAGGTCAGAGGTTGGTCAAGCCCAGGGAATCCGCAGAAACCAAAGGCCAAGAGAGTATCAGACAGTGGGCTGGGTATAGGCACCAAGGTACAGGCACCAAGCCCTTGATGACTGAGGTGACTCTGTTTCATGCCCAGAGCTCCCAACTGACCTTTGAAGAAGCAGAGATCAGGCCCAGTGGGGCTTTTCAAGGTCCTTTTACCAAATAGCAGCAAGCAGTCTACAGCAAGTGACATCTGGGTGGAGGTGTGTTTGACAGAGTTCTCCAGAGAAACAGAACCCATAGAGAGGGATTGATTATAAGGAGTTGGCTCATGTGATTATGGAGGCCAAGTTCCATAACCTGCCATCTACCAGCTGGAGACCCAGCTGGTGTTTTGGTTTGAAGGCCTGAGAGATGAAGAGCCAATGGTGTGGATTCCAGTCTGAGTCAGGGCCTGAAAACCAGGAGCACTGAGAGTCGGAGAAGACTGTTGTCCCAGCTCAATCAGAACCAGAGTGAGTGCTTTCTCCCTCCATCACTGTGTTCTATTAGGGCCTCAACAGATGAGATGAGGCCCACCCACATTGCAGAGGGCCTTCCACTTTACTCAGTCTGCTGACTCAAATGCCAATCTCTTCTGGAAACACTCTCACAGACACAGAAGATGTTTAAGCAGATATCTGGGCACTCATGACCTGTGCAAGATTGCACATAAAATCAGCCATCATGGTGATGGGCTGGGGGTGGGCAGCACAGAGCTTGCCCTCCTGCCGTGGCTCAGGGCTGCTGGCACAATTTCCTTAGAATCTTGATTTGACTCCACTCTGGCCAGTCAGGTGGCCCCTGGCCACTCTATAGCCCAAGGATCAGGAAATCAAATGCTTTTGAGTAGCATACTTGCTGGTGAAACATCAGAAGTGTGGCTTCTTGATTACATTTTACTTGGCGCCATCCTACACATCTGACCAATTTGCTAATTCCTGGCCTCCGGTTGGAAAGCTTCCAGCTCATTTTCATGCTGCGCTGCACAGTTCTGCCTTTGTAATGTAGTTTTAAAGTTGTATTAAACAAACAATGGGTATAAAAATAAAATTAATTATTGGACATAACATGCTATTTACGTTTAGGGCTCCCATTTTGCCAGTATTTCTTCTGAGGACAACGAGGCATGGAGTGCCAGGCAGCTGGTCTGGTGCCCCTTGAGCTTCCTTGGGGAGGAGGAAGAAGAGAGAAAAGAAAAGTAGAACCTCCAGAAGGGGCAATGCTGGTGGAGAGAACCATGCTCTTTTTCTATGGGGAAATAGACTTGGATCCAATTTCTTGGGTTGCCCCAATTATCTGAGTAGCCATGTGGGAGCAGATCCAATTGATTAGGAAAAAATTTGATGAATTATGGGGTATTCTACCTCAGGAGTCCTCAAGTTGTGCCTGCTAAAAGTCTGTTCCTGAACAGGCAAGACTAGGAATTTTACCACCCCTCTCCCCCTCCTAACTGCTCACCACTTCTCAGATTCACTCTTTGACATTTTTCATTGATTGAGCTCCCCTCCTGTATCATGCTAGGGAGTCCTGGTGAACAGGCAGACCCAGCCCCTCTTCTGGCTTTCCAGGTCAAATCTTAGCCCTGTATTTATACTCTCATAAAGCCCTTGGCTTTCATCTTCATAGCACTGATTCTAGTCATGGCTTCATTATTTTTCCAATCATTTAGTACCCGTCTCCACCCCCTGGGGTGTGCATGAGGATAGAAGCCTTCCCTCTTTCCACTCACTGGTTGCATGCTCATGGCCCCAGTACCTGCCTGCAATGGAATGGGCACTTAGTAACTATTAGATGGATGGAAGGAAGGACAAATGGAATCAATAGGGAGGAAGGGAAGAAAACAGCCTTCCTCAGTTGCCAAGGGGTTCTTAGTCCTTGGGAGCTCAGCCTCATCAGAATCCTGGAACTTGGCTTCTAGTATTCTCCAGGAGCACAGCAGAGTTTTCTTCAGAAGTCTGAGAGGACGTGAACCACTCTCCCTAGTGACCTGCTATTTCCAGCATTTTCCTGTGGATGGCTGGCTTCCTGGGGACCCTGCTGGCTGGCCTGGCTTGATCACCTGCCTTCGTAACAGCATCTCTGCAGGTGGGCATGATTCTTTCTTCCTCTTTCAAGGTTCTAAGCTCCAGAGGCAGGAACCGTACCTCCTCTTTCATCTGAAGCCCCTACAGGTGTGTCTCTCCTGCGCACATTGCTCCTTCCACCTAGAGAGCTTCTCTCTCCCTTACCAATCCTTCCCATCCTCAAGGCCCAGCTCAGACTCCCCCAACCCTCCCCACTCCGCCAAAGTCTTCCCAAGACACTGCAGCTAACAGTGCTGTCTCCCCTCTATATCAGCTCAGGCAATCTTTGTAAGATCTTTACTGCATCTCACCTTTGATTTTACTGTTCGATCAATTGTCTCTACTGGTGGAAGTCACATGTCTTCCCTGTCTAGGGTGACCTGGGACTTTCCCAGTTATAGCATCGAAAGTTCAATATCCTAGGAACAAACCCCTCAGTCCTGGGCAAACCAGGATATTTGATCACCTAACCTTCTCCCAGCTTGGCTCACCCACCCCACATCTCTGCCAACCTACTGCCAAGTTGAAATTCAAGACTCAGTTCTAGTCGCTTCCTCCAGAGAGATGCTCCCTCCTGAGTGCAGGAGCAGTCTGCTCTTCTCGTGCAGGCAGCTGCCCTCCTGTGATGCTCACAACCGTGGGTCCCTCCAGCTCATGCACGTAGTGCCCCCAGTGCTCAGCACAGCATCTGACACATAGTGGCTGCTCAGGAAGGAAGGCTTTCTCAAACAAGCAGTAATACTAGATGTGATGAGTTGAATTGTGTCTCCTAAAAAAGATCTTAAAGTCCTAGCTAGTAAACTTGGAAATTTCCAAACTTGGAAATAAGGTCACATTTGCAGAGGATCAAGCAGAAGTGTGGACATGGAGAAGACAGACATACACAGCAGGAAGATGGTATGAAGAGATACGGAGGGAGGATGGCCATCTATAAGCCAAGGAATTCCTGTGGCTACTGGAAGCTAGGGGACGCCTGAAGCAGACCCTTTCCTAGCATCTTCAAAGGGAGCACGGCCAAGCTGACACCTTGACTTTGGACTTCCAGCCTCCAGAACTGTGAGACAACAAATTTCTGCTGTAAGCTACCAGTCTGTAATACTTGTTACAGTGGCCCCAGGAAATGAACTCAGTGGGGTGCCATTAGGAAATGCGTTCTCCACTCTGCCTTCATCCCACTACAGGTATAAACCTGCCCCCTGGGACTTGGGCCCCTGCTGCCCCTAGATGGCATCTCAGAGACCCAGAGCTGATCTCCTGGCTCTCAGTTAATAAATGGTCTTCAGGTCCCCTCCAGTCAGAAGAATAATCTCATATTACTGATTAAAATGTCTGGTAAAATAATGTTTAAATACTCTAAATCTTTTCCCCTCCCATACCTCAGGCTGCTCTATGAGCCTGGATTGGGGGGACTGGGAGTGGGTGGGGTATAGTCAGTTTCCCTGTTTTTCCTCCTGCCCCCAACCCCAGGCCCCAGAGGCACTTCCTGATCTCTAATGCTGAAGAAGGGTGGGGGAGGTCTTACATAACTGGGCATTGATTTCCCCATCTAGAAACTGATGTTTCATACCGGCTTTCTCCGGGCTGGCCAATATTCGGAACTGATTCTTCTTCTCAGGGGGTACACTTTGAAAGTTCCCATAGGGAACCCTTGACTGCACTTCCTGGGCAGGGTGAAGCATTTACGCCGGGGGTGAGGAGGCCGTGTGCACTCCCCATGGCATTAGATCACCCAGTCAGACTGCCTGCTGGGCTCATGTTGCCCCAGTGGGCTGCAGTGCTTACAAGTGGGTGCCTCACCTCCATTACTTCAGGCTGGGCATCAGAGCCTTTTTTGTAAGTCAAGTTTATTAGGATGACCTTAGTTAATAAAATTATATAGGTTTCAAGTGTACAGTTCTTAGATACATCATCTGTCTATTGCATTGTGTGCCTACCACTCAAAGTCAAACTTTCTTTTGTCTTCATATGAACTTGTATTTGACCCCCTTTACCCTTTACTAGCCCCCACCCCTCTCCCCTCTGGTAACCACCATACTGTTGTCTGTGTCTATGAGTTTTTGTTTGCTTTTCCTTGTTTGTTCATTGGTTGCTTGAAGTTTATATCTCACATATGAGTGAAATCATATGGTTCTTGACTTTTTTGTCTGACTTATTTTGCTTAGTGAGATATTCTCAAGATCCAAGATCCTATTGTCACAAATGGCAGCATTTGGTCTTTTCTTATGGCTGAGCAGTATTCCATTATTCACAGTGGCCAAGAGATGGGGAAACAACTGAAGTGTCCTTCGATGGACGATTGGGTGAAGAAGAGGTGGCACAGGTACTCGAGAGCCCAGTGGGGACGTAGCATGTTCTCCCGGCGCCCTCCTTGAAAAACCTCTATCTAGACTTCAGGTGAGGTGAGGATGCCTCCTGTTTCTCCCATGAGGTGTAGGATCACAGCACCCTCAGCTCACTCTCTGCAAAAAAATAAAATAAAATCCTTCATGACTTTGACTTCAGCCTTGAAGTATGTAAAGCAAAGTACTATATAGGTGGTCTGCACCTCACTTTTCAATGTGGGCAAATAGTTTTGCTTTTCTGCCCGCTAAAGGGAACCTGGGCTGGGTGTGGAAAAAGTATGGCGTGTAAGATGAACCTGGAGCCCAGGATAAGGGAGAACTCCAGGAATGAAGGTGAGAAGACACAGGAACTCAAAGGCACCCAGTGGCCAAATCTGGGACAACATGAACACAATGAACAGTGAAAGGAATGAAGTATAACCCAGGTCTTTTTACCTCAGCCCAGCACACACAGCTGCCCCAGGCTGGGTGGAAGTGCCAGCTCCTCTGAGTCTGGCAATCTCTTTCTCTCCTGGCTGGAATGCCCTTGGAACAACCCTCAGAGGGTCCCATTTCTTTCCTATCTCCCAGCCCCCACGCCAAAAACTTATTAAGCATCCGCCTGTCACCTCCACCTTAATAAATAAGAATCTCTTTTCAGCTTCTTTGTCTTCCTCACCTTGGGGCCCACCTCCTGTAACCACACTGTCAATTACACCTCATGTCTAGCAAGGCCAGAACTAATGAAAAGCAATAGAGAATTCACTGCCTTTTAATGAGGGAAACATGGCTTTTTACAGGGAACAATTTATTGGGCCAATTCCCCCCGTCCATCACTCAGGGGAGTTGCTGCCTTTTTGTACCCTGCGTTTGTTCCTGTGTCAGGCACCATGTAAAATTGCCAGTAGAGCATTGAGGTGAAGGCTCTGACTCAATTTACTGGGTGACATCTCTAATCTCGCTCCCCAGATCAGTAAGTGATCCTGGCAATGATATGCATAGGAATTAATTACTTCACTTCTCCTGCTCCCTGGCAGCCAGGAGTGGGGCATCCTCCCCTGCCTGAACAGCTGGGCCGACAGGCCACTGACCTTCATCATCCCTAGCTGTTTGTCCTGGCAGGAGTATGCAGGAGAGAAAGATGACCACACTGCTAGAAAAGACTAGGAAAAAAATACATGGGATAGCATATTGTGCTGCTAAGCCCTGTGGGAGGTCAAGAGCAAATTCCAGGTCCATCACCATTTCCAAGGCGGTGGGGGATACAGGGGATGCCAGAGCATCCCAGGCTGAAATTCAGGAGATGTCTCGTTCTGCCACTAATTTTCTCTGTGACCTTGGACATGACATTCCATCTCTAAAGTAGTGTTTCAAACGGCATGATTGCTCTGATGTTCTGCAAAGGCAAGTCTTTCCTTCATTCTCCTCACCCTTCTCTGGGTGATATATTAAGCTACTCTCAATCATTGGGTTTTAGGCTTGGTTGAGCTGTGTGACCTTGGACAAGTCCCTTTACTTCTCTGCATTCTAACGAGTAATAATCGTTCATGATCTATCTACTTGAAAAGGTGGCTTCAGGAGTCAAATGAGATAAAGTTGCTTTAAAGTAAAAGATGATATCATTTAAATTCCAGACCTAGGGTTAGTTTGGAAAAATTAGGAAAAATGACCATTTTTAGGAGCACTGACCAAGAGTTCCTGACTTAAAGTGTCTTCCATACTTTTTGTCATGTCTGAAATTCTACCATTGAAGATTCCTGTCTTTGAATCTTCAGGTATAACTTAATAATAAGTTAATTTTTATTAAGTGCTTACTCTGTCCCAAGTACCATACTTAAATGACCATAATACTTACATCGATTGTCACTGCAAATCTGCGAAATCAATGTCATTGCCGTTTTATGAAGTGGAGGCTCCGAGGGAGACATCGGCTGGCTAAGCCACTCTGTGAATGATGAGGGCAGAGTATTTTCAAAGGGCAACTTTACCGAGGCATATTTGTAAACAATAACAGGCACACATTTTAAGTGCATGTGTGATAAGTTTTGACAAATGTATACACCCTGTGACTACCGCCACAGTCACAATGCAGAACATTCCCATGACTCCAGAAGGTTCTCTTCCACTCAGTTCCCACTCCAGTCCCAGGCAGATGCTGATCTGCTTTCTTCACCATTGGTTAGATTTGTCTAACTTGTTTTGCAAAAGTAAAATCATACAGTATGCCCTTTTGTATGTTTTATTCAATTAGTATAGTGTTTTTAAATTTTTATCCATGTTTTTACATGTACCAGTTGGCTTTTCTTTTTATTGTTGAATACTTGATTATCCATCCTGTTGATGGATATTTATATTTTTTTTAGTTTTTGGCCTTTATGAAAATAGCTATTATTTATACTTGTGCCTACATTTTTGTATGGACTTATGTGGATTTTCCATAAATTTCTCAGAATTTTTTAAGTACCATGTTCCCTGAAAATAGACAGTTTTACTTATTTTTCTCCTCTGTAAGCCTTTTATTTTTATTTACTTATATATTTTGAGCTTTATTGTACTAGCTAAAATCTCCAGTACAGTGTTGAATAGGGGTGATGAGAATGGATGTGTTTGCAATATTTCTGATATGAAGAAAAGCATTCAATGTTTCACTATTAAGTATGATGTTAGCTATAAATTTTTCATAGGTACTCTTTATCAGATTAAGGAATTTCCCTTTTATTTCTATTATGCTGGGAGGTTTTATTTTTTTAAATCATGAATAGGTATTGAATGTTGTCACATGCAGCTTCTCCATCTGTTTATATAACCATATGGTGTTTCTTTATTCTGTTAATCTGTTGAAATACATTAATTGATTTTTAAATGTTATGCCAACCTTACATTTCTGGTATAAATCCCATTGACCATAGTACATTACCCTCTTTTTTATATGTTGCTGTATGTAATTTACTAATAATTTGTTAAGGATTTGTATGACTATTTTTTATGAGAGATAGCCTGTAATTTTCTTTTTTTCTGATGTCTTTGGTTTTGGTGTGAGGGTAATGCTGTCCTCGTAAATTGATTTGGGAAACATTCTTCTTTCCTTATTTTATGGAAGAGTTTATGGAGGATTGGTATTATTTCTTCCTGATATTTTTTTGTTGGAAATTATTATTATTATTATTACCAATTCAATCTCTTTAATAACTATAGGGCTCTTTAGGTTTTCTATTTCTTCTGCAGTCAGTTTTTGTCATTTTTTAAATATAATTTGTTCATTTTATCTAAGTTGGTGTTGGTTTTATCAGCATTAAGTTACTCTTAACATTTTATTATTATATTGATGTCTAGAATATTGGTGCGTGGATTTTAACACATTTCTATCTGACTCCAAAGTCAGTGCTTTTTCTCCAATACAGTGCTATCCCAGAGAGAAATGCAGTCTCTCTCAGAGGGGCCATATATGAAGTGCTCAGGAGGAAATACCTGAACAGCAGTTGAAAGCCAAATGAAAGCCAGGTTCATGTGTGTGTTTAGTAATGAACTTGGACAAAGAGGGCAGGGGGTTAAACCAGGGGGCCTCAGGAAAGGCAGGAGGAAGAAAGTTACTGTTATTTTTTGCAGTAACAATGTGTTTCTTTAAAGTAGTTGAGGCACAAACTGGACTGTATAGCATACTAGGGTCTTATATGCTACAGAAGCTGGGTCTGTGGCTGTTTGTGGGGAAGGGGAGGCAGGAAAAAAAGAAGAAATACTGCTTTATTGACCATAGGCTCAGCGTTTTGAGCTGGTCTTGCCTATGGCAAAATGTCCCAGATGATGGCTCAACTTCTTTCACAGTTTTCTCTACTTATTATACTGCAGAACTGCTGTTTTTTTTTCCAATTTTATTTTAATGATTGTTCAAGTACAGTTTTCTCCCCTTTACTCCCAATCAAGCCCACCCATCCCCCTCCCATCTTCCCTCCCATTACCACCCTCCCCCTAGTTTTTATCCATGTGTCTTTTAACTTTGTTCCTGTAAACCCTTCCCCTTTTCCCCTGAAATTCCTCTTCTCTCTCCTCTGGTCACTTTCTGCCCGTCCTCTAATGCAGTGTCTTTGACTATATTTTGCTTGTTTCTTTGTTTTATTGTTTAGGTTCCTGTTAAAAGTGAGATCATATGGTATTTATCTTTCACTGCCTGGCTTACTTCACTTAGCATAATGCTTTCCAGTTGCATCCATGCTGTTGCATAGGGTAGGAGCTCCTTCTTTCTTTTTGTGGCATAGAATTCCATTGTGTAAATGTACCATAGTTTTTTGATCCATTCATTTACTGATGGGCATCTAGGTTGCTTCCAGCACTTAGCTATTGTAAATTGTGCTGCTATGAACATTGGGGTGCAAAGGTTCTTTTGGATTGGTGTTTTAGGATTCTTAGGATATACTCCCAGCAGTGGAGTTGCTGGGTTGAAAGGCAGATCCATTTTTAATTTTCTGAGGAAGTTCCATACTGTTTTCCATAGTGGTTGTACCAGTCTGCAGTCCCACCAACAGTGCACTAGTGTCCCCTTTTCTCCACAACCTCTCCAACACTTGTTGTTTGTTAGAACTGCTATTTTTTCAGAAGATGTTGACAGCAATACA